>OOFE01011027.1:0-12933 GCA_900323365.1 Monocentris japonica
CCTCATCAGTGGGGTTTGTGTGTGTTTACATGTGGGTGTGAGAGGTACTACTATGGGTGTCAGCCCCGGGGCCTTAATTGGGCCATTTGTACACCCTGCTTACAAATTCCTGTCGGCAATCAAAGCAATTAATCCGGTCTCAAGGATGTTGCTCTTTCAATGTCTCTGATGGTCAGAGGCATCCGCACCGGTGAGAGCAATCTCTTCATCTGTCAAGACACCGTTAGTCATCACTGGATCAAGAGAGTATGTCTTTCATTAGAAAAAATCAATGCGAGCGGTGTGGAGGCTTTTCTCTGTTGGCACACGCTGTATTGAAAAGAAACCAGCCAACAAAGCCATCCGCCTAGACCTCTTTTGTTGCGCTCTATCACATAACACACAGCGAGATGGAATCTGTCCTCAAAAGTCAGAAAGCTGGCTTCTCCGGTAAACCTGACTCTAAAATCAAGGCTGTTTATTTTTCAAGTGTCTCTCTTTTTCGTCATACTCTCCTCCGCTTGACATCAAAACAAAACATCTCGGCATTTGCTGGGGGAGAAGTAAGAAAGATGTATGGCAACAGAACTTACACCTCCAGCAAATGCAGCCGCCTCAATGGGTGGCCGGCCTTGACACCGAGCTCCGCTGACATTTAAAAGTTGTAAAGCGGAGTGGCAGCCAAGCACAGAGAGAGAAATCTCTATCTTGCGTGCGAGACGTTACGTGGGGAAAAAATGATTTGACAGCAGGTTAGGCGTCAGGAGTGTTTTAAGAGAAGCGATGGAGGAACGATAAAGGCGGGGAGAGATGAAGATGATGTCCTTCTGGGCAACAGGGTAGAGAGGAGATTGAACAGTACGTAGAGGTCCTGTGACTCACTGGCACTACCAGACTGGACTCAAGATAGACACACACTGATAACACAGCCCACATACAAATAAATGGTATCTCAAGCACACACTGACAGCACATGCTCATGTATACTGTATATAATAAAAGCCCCTCAAACCAAGCACATACAGTATATCTCTCTCTCTCACTGACAACAAAGTTCAGCCCCACTGTTGTTCAGAGGAAAAAAAAAAAGTAGAGGAGAGAGAAAGAAAAGTGAGACGGGGAGGAAAGAAAATAGGTGGGAGGGAAAGAGAGAACGTGAAGACAGACAGAGAGAGAGATGAAGAGGTGAGGAGGCGGAGAGATGAGGGAAGAGGGAGGGAGTAATATAGAGAGGGAGGGTGGCGAAGAGAGGAATAAGCCACACTTGGTTGAGGGATTCCAGGGGAGCGAGGAGGGACGTGGGATCAGGGAGCCAAACTAGAGGTCTGAGGTACGGAGGCTGAGACTGGCCAGCTGATGAGATGGACGGATGGATGGAACCAGGAACAAACCGGACCGTGCAGGGACGTGGACCAACACCACACCTGACCGTCTAACCTGAACTCAAATCTCCTGAAGAGCTGCTGTCACAGTGCGGCATTCCCAAGCTTGCTCGCTTCTGGGGTTTCTAGCTGGAGTCAGACCTGGCCTGGGATGACTGACCACTGGGGCTGAAGTCCAGTAGATGTTGGTGGGAGTTCACTCATAAGAGTCGTCCACTGCTGGAGGCACCATGGATCTGTCCAAGTGTTTACCAGTGATGGGCGTGCTTTTCTTCACCCTTCATCCTTCCCAAGGTAAATCAATTCGCCTCCTGTCTTTTTACAGTTGCTATGCGTCTTGATGTTTTGCCCAGGAACGAACGAAGTCCCATTTATCCTTCTGCCAGAAAGACAAAGGCTTATTGAAATCTAGTCAGAAATGATGAATAATGCAGGAAGATCATTATGTAACCTTCAGCATAAAAACTTTTTTTTAGTTCAGACAATAGTTTGCATTGGACGTTTTTGGCGATGGCAACCTCCCCTGTTGCTTAGTGACCTGGCAACAGGCGCTGTCTGCCTAGTTGGGCTACAGCATTCACTTGTGTGAGGAAATTGTTATTTGCTGCTCATGCATTATTGACCTATGAAAGTGCATGAATCACCAGTAGCACTGATACCAGCTCACCAACCAGGATGCAATGCTTACGCTGTTTGCTTTGTAAAACTAAATACTTGCTTAACCTCAATTCATTTCAGCACCAGGTCAAAAAATTGGGTTCAATATCATTCCCAAAACAGAAAAATAGTAAATATGTACTGGTCAACACACCTTCAACAGCACCAGAGAGAAAAGTATTGAACTAAGATTCTCACAAAACTATTACAAAATTTTCCCAGTCGACTGGAATAGAAAGTTACAGCATCAAAGGCGAATTCTCTCCATTCTAAGTGACTACCTAATAGCAGGAACGGGTCTAGTATCCACAGAGCCATACTCAACAGTCACCTACTTCCTGCCAGAAACAAGGCCTGCACGCTTACTGTTACTGCTTTGACCCACATGTTTTCATACCCCGGCAACCCTGCAAGCTCTCCCATCTAAACGGTGTCAGTTACAAGGTTGCTTTGGGCTCTGCTGGAGTGTCGATAGATTTTTATACCAACAGAGTTTTTGCATGAAACTGATGTGATGAAACAGATGCGCCTGTGCCAGGGGGCTATTAGACGATTTCTCTCATCTGAGAACTCGGGGACGTCTCAAGGTTGTCGAGCGTCAAACAGATTCAGGTGTGAACAGGAAGACAGGAGAAAAAAAGGAACAATATCCATTTAATAAGATATTGATCCTAAGCCTTTAAAAAATTGAGGTGGATGCCAGTTTTCAGGAAACTGAAGGACAGCCCGTCAACTTTGATTGAGTGGGTAGGAGGACCCAAGAGGAAGGCCAGCAGCATGCCAACAACACCTGCGTCCCCCCATTTTAAGGGTACAACTCGCAACATCACAGCACCTTTGCCCAAGGAGGATATCTAATATAGATAGAAAGATAAATCACGGCCAATGATATATTGCCGTGCCAATAAATAACCTGCAGAGATGCACAATGGCCAGAATGGAAAAACGTCTAATTAAATAAATACAAAGCACCATGTACTCCACGAGCCCTTCTACGATCCTCCTCCCTTTAATTGTTCCCAGAGCTCGTTAGGTCATCCGCTGTGCTATGTGAGCCGGTTCTAAAGAGGAGGGATGTGATTGAGTTCCTCTGTCAGAGCCCAGCGGCAGAGAGACAGAGGGGAAAGACAGCGGCGGGAGGGGGGGGCATGTCAGAGACACAATGGACGTCCTCCGATTCAAATGCATCCTTTTTCCTCTTCCTCATCTCCGTCCCCGCTATCTGTCTCATGTAACCGTATGCCACCTATGCACAATAGAGGTCACCCCCTTTTTAGATCACAAGAGTGGGTCCTAATGGCAGCATGGCTGTATGAGACAAACTGATTATAGATAGGGGTATGTAGTAGAAGATGTGTGCAATATCACACATGTAACCATAGTTCGTACCACTTGAGCCACTTCAGAGGGATTCCACTTAAACCTGCAGAGTAGAAGAGTTCATTATAAATGTGCAGAAAGAGAAACAATTTCAACACGTGATGGTTACAATGTTAATGACCCAAGAAGTATTGACGGTCATTGTGCAAGTCTGCACAAAAAGAGCAATGGATTACTGACAGCAGTCTTATCCGGTGTATATTTCTGATGGCACGAAACAGCCTTCAACAGAGGATAATTATAATTATCTTCTGTTTCAAACTGATAAAAAATATAAAATGACACACCCGTACTTATGGGCTACTGGGGCTGCTTCATCCACAATTAGTTTCAGCTTTCCTGATGTTTGTAATCTCTTCTCTTCTCCCCTTAGTCTGTCCCCAAGGTGGACCTCGCGCCCATGCTGAAGAGAGGCTCCTCCAGGACCTGTTTGTCCGCTACAATAAGCTCTCTCGGCCCGTGGAAAACACCTCAGACGTGGTGCTAGTTCACTTTGGCCTCTCAATCGCCCAACTTATTGATGTGGTGAGCAAAGCTCCACAGTTGTTAGGTTTGATCAATAACTGAAACACAAGATATCTTTTTTTCAACGAGGTTTAGGACCAGTTTATTCCATAAATTGATTTTTTAAGCATGTTTGAATTTGTGGCAACATGGTCAAAGGGGTAGATACAGTATAACAGTGTAATACAGTTTCAAAAGCTCCCCAGCTTTCACACCTTTTTACTTATTAAGTCCATGCTTAAAGCTGCACTAGGCAAGATTTTGATGTAAAAAATATTTAGTCTTTTCAGCCTAAATCAAAAGTGGAGCTGCAACAGAGAGGAGCATCCCCTCCCTGCCAATTGAGATGCCATAGATTTGTCCTGTTTGCCTAAATTAAATTCCGGTGTCGGGCGTGGTCATTGGCAGGAAATCTTTTCCGCCCACATTAAGTGACGAATCGAAACTTAAGCGCAAAAAGCAAACTGTCTCCTAAACAGCAGTGAGTGTTAGATCTTTTTTGCCTCTCTCGTCCCTTTGGTTTCCTTTGGTTTAAAGCGATCAGAGACTATCCAGGTTGGTAAACATGAGTGTGTTGTGTGCAGTTTACTGACGTCTCGTCACAGGATTTCTGGGTATTGAAGTTCAAACAGCTTTCAAACAGTTACCTTTCACTGCCATTTGGAGCTGCCAGCGTGCAAAGTTGCCTAGTGCAGCTTTAAGATTAAATATGTTGTTGACATACAATATGATGACTTCCCTCGTTACACATGCCTGCTAGTGAGAGTCAACTCTGGACAAGCAAAGTAGCCTGTTGTTCTCAGACACTTGCGTGATGTTGCTGGGGAATAGTTGGGTACAGGGAAAGCAACTTGCCAGCAGTGGTAGTGAGGCATCAGCGATACAATGGGGGCGATTTTAATAAAATGTCTTTCTAGAACATTTGATGCTTCTATAAATTCTGCTTGATGAAGTCACTTTTGTCATAACATTGTTTTTTTTTAAATTCTTTATTTTGGGACAGCAGTTTATATTACAAAACTTAAATCAGGACAAAAGTAGTAGAGGTAAAATGTGCACACAAGAGCAATGAAAAGTATGTCAGGGGGAGACTTGAGAGAAAATAAAATAAAAATCAATGAGGTTTGCTAGAATAAAACAACATTACAGGGTCATTCATTCGATACCTCCACAAAATCTGGCCGTAAGAGTTCTTACGTATTTGACCCACTTGGTCCAGAATTTAACAAACACATTTTTCTGAAGACGAAGAGAAAAAGTAATCTTTTCCATAACATAAATGTCATTTACTATATCTATCCACTCCTGTATTGTGGGGGATTCAGGAAGTAACCAGCGCCTTGTGAACGCTTTCTTACAAGCGGATATCAAAATACCAAACATATATTCATCAGGACGCCTTGCCTGAAAGTCATAACGTTCTTTTAATTTGAAAGAGGATGAACGTCTCAATGATTTTCTTTCCCGTTTTTATGAAATAAGGATGAGAAGAACCAGATGATGACGACAAATGTCTGGGTCAAGCAAGTATGTAATGATCAGACTCAATACAGTAATAGCAAGTATAAAGCTAAATTATGACAGGTAAAGTTCATTTTGTGCTCATTGCAGAGGATGTGTTCTCCTACAGGAATGGAACGATTACAAACTCCGCTGGAACCCAGAGGAATACGAGAACGTCACCTCCATCCGCATTCCCTCTGAGATTATCTGGAGGCCTGACATAGTCCTCTACAACAAGTGAGTACTGTCTTGGAAAAGTGTTGCCATTTTCAAAGCAAAAAAATCATACAGCAACTAATGTTTACAGATTGATCATTTAATTTCGACAGACGCGATGACCGGAGGGAAAACATGAATATTCTGTAGTTCTGTAGCCAAATATTTTGTCCTACTCCAATGTCATGAAGTAATTTAGCTGAGATAAATGTGAACAAGGTCAGCCATAATGGGTCTGGTCATAAACAAAGCTCGCTACATAGTACAAAGCAATACATTAGGCTGGGAATTAGAGGATGAAATGGAATTGGATGGGTTTCAAAGAGTTTTCAAAGCAACTAACATGCATCAATTTGACAGATTCAATCTGAAAATAGAAAATAGCTGAAATAAATAGAAAATAGAAAGTATCTTTTTAAGAACATAGTGAGCCAGGATTATAGCCTTAAAGCGGTATTTCACTTTTGAAATAGCATTTTGAAAAAGGTGTTCTTCCTTTCTCCACACGTCATATTCTGTTCTTCATCTGCAGCGCCGACGGTGACTTTGCGGTAACCCACCTGACCAAGGCGCACCTGTTCCACGATGGTCGGATAAAATGGATGCCACCGGCCATCTACAAGTCCTCGTGTAGCATCGACGTCACCTTTTTCCCCTTTGACCAGCAAAACTGCAAGATGAAATTTGGCTCGTGGACCTACGACCGTGCCAAGATCGATCTGATCAGCATGGCCAGCCACGTGGACCAGATGGACTACTGGGAGAGTGGCGAGTGGGTCATTGTCAATGCAGTGGGCAAGTACAATACCAAGAAGTACGAGTGCTGCACAGAGATCTACCCTGACATCACCTACTACTTCATCATCCGGAGGCTTCCGTTGTTCTACACCATCAACCTTATTATCCCCTGTCTGCTCATCTCCTGCTTGACTGTGCTGGTGTTCTACTTGCCATCGCAATGCGGGGAGAAGATCACCTTGTGTATCTCGGTGCTACTGTCCCTAACGGTATTCCTCCTTCTGATCACAGAGATCATACCATCTACATCCCTGGTGATACCCCTCATTGGCGAGTACCTACTCTTCACTATGATCTTCGTCACCCTCTCCATCATAATTACCGTCTTCGTGCTAAACGTACATCACCGATCGCCGCAAACCCACGGCATGCCTCACTGGGTGCGGAGAGTATTCCTGGACTTGGTGCCTCGGGTCCTCTTCATGAAGCGGCCGCCAGCCACAGCCAAGCAGAACTGCAAGAAGCTCATCGAGATGATGCACCGTCCAACCATGATATCTGCAACAGGCAGCTCACAGGCATTTTGGGCAGGGTTGGAGACAGGGTTGAGACAGATGGGCCAGCTAGGGGATACACTCCCAACCACCCCATCTGACAGCCCCAACATCGTTGTGTGCTCCCCTTCTCCATCCTCCTCAACGTTTGAGGGCATCAATGTGAAAGAGCGTCCACTGAAAGCCCAGCTTTTCTGCCGGTCCCCGTCCAGCCAATATTCGGTTCTTCCAGAGCAACCTCCCAAATGGCGACACGACTCCTCAGCCTCGTCTTCTTCCCCATCCTCTACCTTGCCCCCAGCCCTGCCACTGGGCCCCCTTCACACCCTATCCAGCGAAGAGCCAAAAACACTGGCCCCGAATGGCCACTCGCTCAGTGTGGAGCATATGTGCGACCTCCAGAGGGAGCTCCCCCAGAGAGGTGGGCATCGCTGTCGCTCCCGCAGCTTCCAGTACTGCTGTCTGCATGATGAAGGGACCGGGGCTAAAGGGATGGCAGAGAGGGTAAAAAAACTAGCAGAAGCCCTAAGTGCAGAGCCCACGAAAGACCCAAGTGCCCAGCAGGACCCCACAGTCCCCAGTATCTCCCCAGCTATGCAACGGGCCATAGAGGGAGTTCAGTACATCGCTGATCATCTCAGGGCAGAGGACGCTGACTTTTCAGTGAGTTTACAGACACGATTTTATATTGATCTAGTACAGTATCCGCCTTGATAATGACAATGCTTACATTTCAAAAGATCTAGACATCTTACTTAGTTATTGCAAAGTGGGTTATGCCTCCTTATACCTTGATATGGCTGAAATCCAGCCTGCCAGAATCATTGATCCAGTCATGTTCATCAGGTATTTTGATCTAATGAGATTTTTCCTCGTTGCCAAGTCCATTTGTGGGTTACTAGTCTTGACAGTGTAAGCCTTCTCAGATGCCCTTCATAAAAAAAAGTTCATAGGTTCTCCTTTATTATCTGGAAAGGTGAAAATGTTTCAATTATGAAAATAATGAGCAAATGGCTTTTAAGCACAGAGAACTGAGTCGCAGTTAATTGCTGAGTCACTGCAAAGCTTGAGAGAGAACTGAGGGATGTTTCTGAGAGGTAATAGTGTGTACTGTAATTAGTTAAAAAAAAATGATTGGTGGAAGTCACTGTATACTTAAGAAAATTGATTCCAGTGAAAAATCCCCCTAATTAACCAATATGGCTGCCCGTTAGACAGACAAAAAATACTGCAATGAACTTCACATCTCTAGACAGAAAAACCTTCAGGCAATAGGACTTCCAATAATTTGACCTTGAATTTTTTATACGCAAGACGAGCAAGGATTGACTGACATTTAAGAGATAGCTGCTTCATAATGGAAAAAAAAATCAGCCATTCAAGAGAATTCAATCTAGGGTGGAAATTGACAGCTGGTCAAAAGGAAGGCGGTGTGGCGTGAAATTTGAAATGTCCACCTCTGTTCTTGTTTTCTTCTCCACCAGGTGAAAGAGGACTGGAAGTATGTGGCCATGGTCATTGACAGGATATTCCTCTGGATGTTTGTACTGGTGTGTATACTGGGATCTGTGGGGCTCTTTCTTCCACCTTGGCTGGCTGGAATGATCTAGACCCTCGCCGTCATGAGCGTACCAAGTTCAAGAACACTGAACAGGAAGACATTTTGTCTTGTATACAGACACGTTGGGCCATATAAATTTAATTAACCGTTTGACGGATGTCCCGCCTCACTTTTTCTAAAAAATAAATAAATAAATAAAATTGTTGATGCATCGTTTTTGTGCAGTCCTAGAATAAATTATTTTTTTTAGAGAAAGTGACGCAGGGCATCCGTTAAACAGTTGATTAAATTCGAATGGCCTAGTGCATTACTCTAATTATTATTTATGCTTTTTGTTTTTCTCTTCAAAAATAACCTTTTTGCAACGGCAAGCTTCAGTCCTTGCCGTTGCCCAGGTTATCAAAAGCTTTCTCACAGAGAACTAGGGTGAAATATCTTTCCCCAATTCCAGTGGGCATATGAATTCTTTATGAGGGCAAAAGGCCAACAATGAAAACGTCCTTCCACACCACTCCATCTTGACATTGAGCTGTACAGCTCATGCTGTCACCGTCATAAAAAGGGGTGATGGACAGACTTGACCTATTTCCAACTGCTGAAAACAGCAGTTAAAGACAGGTATGCAGAGAAAAAAACAACTATTTGTCCAATCGAATTGTTGGAATTGTCAGCTTTTGATATAATTAGGTGGAATGAAAAAAAAGGTCAGGTAGAGGTTTAGGTTTTAACATTTCTATAACAAATAGGCCGTCAATGACATACCTTGACAATAGCACAGTTGACAGCGCAGTAGTTTGTGAATGTATGGAAACTACCACTTAACCATTCATTCATTCATTCATTCATTCGGTAATAAGTAGAATAGAATTCTCACTTTTTGTCAGGCATAATTTCAGCAGGCCATAATCAAAGTCATTTTAGGCATTGATATTTCAAGTTAAAAGGTGCCACACGTGACATTACTACATTCACTTTGAGACATTGGTTAACAATTACCGTAAACAAATGAGACCATCACTGAGAAGACAGGCGGCCTCTACACATTTTACATTGTGTGCCACCGGGCCAGATTTGGTGGGAAAATCAGCTGGATCGCTTTACGGCACAAAGAGAGATTGCTTTACGGCACAAAACAGAAAGCGGGTGCTGCTCTTCAAGTGCAAACGGAGCAACAGATTTCAGAGTGAACAAGTGGAAGGCCAATGGAAAAAAAAAAAAAAAAAAAATCACTTCCGACACTTATATCCTCTTCAGTAAAGTCAAAGACAAAACAAACATGCAGAGCAACGCCATGGAGGGGGAAGGGAGGACAGGAAGCAACGGGGCTTATGGGAAATGTGGTCTTAAACACTAACAATACCACTGGTGTGAGATAGAGGCTACCAATCTTTTGGACCATGGTCTCATTTGTTTAGGGTAATTAATGATAATGCCAAGTTATTAGTGTGTAAATATGCTACACGCAGCACCTTTAAACCAATTACCTTACTAAGAGGAGCATTATTAGCACCATTCAAATCTACTTTAATACTTGAAATGAGACAAGTTATAAGGAATTTGTCACTCTCCAATATTGTTACATGACATCCTATTAACTTTGATATTAACCTACATAGTGTGGCTTTGCTTAATGCAGATCTACTCAAAATCTTCAGCAACTGCTTAAAAGATATAATTTAATACAACTACTAATTAGACCAACTCATATCTTTAAAAAGACTTAAGCAAAGGTTAATTGAGTTTCCATCCAGAAATTGGGTAACAGTTCAAACAATTGCTTATATGACATTATGTGGTCTCCTCATTCCTCACATTCAAGCACTTTCTTAAGCACATTACAGAACCAATACATTTCTACCAGAAGACAACAGAATACATGGTAACTTAGTGTGACCCTGCTGTTTGGCATCAGGGTTTAATCACTCTTTTTACAATGGAGGTCAGAGGGGGAAAGTAGCCCAAAACAGTCATGTGAAATTGATTTGTTTTGCAGTATTCCCAAGAAAGCCTTGGAACATATGAAACGGGGGGCCAATTTTGACCCCAGTGTAGCATTTATTAACGGGTGCCAAATACTTTTTTATTTCTTCATTTTTAATTACATTTTTCTGTAAGGGTATTGCTTTCATTCTTCAATGACTGGTGCCCATTTGTTTTTTTACATTTAAAGTTAAAAAAGCTTTTTCCCTCTACTTTTTATGAAGACCTGTTATTTTACCCATTATACCCAAAATATATGTGGCCAAATATTCCCTGAGCTGTATATCTTATTTATCTTGTATATCTACTTTGATAATATATTACAGATTTTATGCAACAAAATGTGCAACAAGTCAAGGAGCAGTCAACACTCCTGAAGTGACTGTATAGTTCATAACACTCTCATAACATAGTGAACTGTATCATTCTGTTTTTATAGTGCACTTGTCATGTCCAATCCACTTACAATCATGCAAAAGTGAACCCCTTGACTTTCTGCACATTCTGTTGGGCTGCAAAATAAAACCAGAAATACTTGTGTTGTCTGTGATATACAGAAAGTACAGCTCTATCCAAGTGAAAAAAAATGTAGGGCTTGAGATTACATTTTTTTTTTAAATTTACTTCCAATGGGTGCATTGTGTGCAGTTTGGATGTCTCTGTTGTTTTTGCCCAGTTGTCTGTGTTTTCATTTTTTTTCTTTTGGGGTGAAATGGTTTTATGAACCTCCTTGGTTTTCTTTGTCTTATCTGTTTTCTTTTGTCATTTTTCTCCCCAGTTTTTAATCATTTGTATGTGCAATAAACTAAAGCTAGACCTAAAAGGGTATCAACTTATTAAATATAATGTATTACTTGTTGTAGGTTTGAGCAATATTTTCCAATCAAAATTGTTACAGCTCTACATTTTGTGGCCAACAAGGCAGATATCAGAGCAGAGACTGAGACTAAAAGGTATGATATAATTCAGAAAATCTGAGCAAAAAATTAGTCATCCTACCCCCTAAAACCCCAGTATTTTGTAGCACAACAAAATGTGCAAAAGGTTAAGGACTGCACAAACAATGGAGCATGACTGCTTTGTGACGCCTTCTGAGCAAAGCTTAATAGCTTGATGCCTTAATTAATGCTTTATGTCCTGGGCCCTCAATGGCACGTGACTGGAGGCCGATGCCTTACAGTGTGAACGACACAAACTGTCATTTCAAAACAATAAAATCTTTGTTCCTAGGTTGTCCGTGAACGTTAGCATGAGTCTACACATCCTTTTCATTTGCCCAGTCTCTCTGAAGTGATTTAGAGGGTGCACACCCAAAGCTAAGCGAAAAACACAGACTATTAAATTACTGTACGTGAGCGAGTGCTAAACTATTCACCATTGTAATTTCACTTCCACATATCCTCACACGGCCGTTCAACCTCAGTAAAAGCATGTAACGTTACGCCCGAATCCTCGAACGGACGACCTCAATCTCGACCTCAGCCAACAAAGTATTGTATTTCCACTGGCTCAGCAGAAGACCAACCATTGATCAGGATATAGAAAAACAGGCAGGAGAAAATGGCAATTAAGCACAATATGGAAACACAGCACTTTTAACAAGGGGAGATACTTGCAGTACTGTGTATTTATTCTTTCTTTTCAGCACAGAATCTGCATCTAAATGGCTTGGGTTAATGCAAAATAAAGGTTACCGGATAGTGTGAAATACAAAGTAGCATTTGGGTTTTCTAGCTATTTCCAAGTCAGGCCAGAACGCTGCCTTAAGAAGACAAGCTTAAGTTAGTCTTTTGTTCGCGTGTAACTGTTCATATTTGAACGGATATTAATTTTCATTTGTCCTTTCAGCTTCCTCTGGAAACACAATACAGTTGGTGCATTGAGCTTTAGATTCCGAAATGAAATGAGGATTGGTCTTTATGAGAACAGGAATTCATTTCCATTAAAAGATAAGACTCGCCTTTCGCTAAGAATTTGATTAGCATGACTTCTGTGTTAAGTACAATGGCAAATTAGCAATGACGTCAGGTAGCACGGCTTCATCAAGGTGCTCTGCGCTGGCTGCCTCGATTGAGTGATGCAAAACGCCACGCAAGTACACAAAGTTAGAAGTCACAAGTTTCATTTTAGATCATTTTCAATTCTTAAAAGAGCTGACCTTCAATGTTAATTTCAGTTTAGATGGGAATGCCGACCGTTTCATAATCAACGTGGACATGGAGAGAACGGTTCTAATTTCCTAACTTTGATTAGTTAAATACAGTGATTACATGCTTGGCACAAGTTGGACCCAGGGCTAATACTGCTAAATGCTATTGATGTATGTAACGCGATTTACAACGTTGACAAATGGTAGAACGGCAATTAGTGGCCGCTGCAACTGTCTGCGGATCAGTCAGAAATGGCTAATTTGTAGAAGAGGAAGCCCGGGGGGGGAATAACATGAGAAAGCTTGACTACACATTCAAAGGCTCTTAGC
>OOFE01011029.1:0-14156 GCA_900323365.1 Monocentris japonica
TTAAAAACCTTTCGAGTAGTGACTGTAGACATTTACAGAGTATGAAACCTGTAACAGTTATCATTGTAATATTCTCATTGACATCAGCAATAGCAACAGTGTCTGTCAGTAAGGCATCAAACACCGGAGCTGAGGGTGCTGTTGATTCACTTTCCTGACCGATAACTGAGTTGGAAACATTTACAATATGAAGGGCTCAGTACAAAATGTTATCCTCAGACACAGAACTATTTTGTCAAAACTTTGTTGTATGATGACTTTTTGTAGGAGTAGGTGTCGGTTTTTTCAAATGGTGGATATTTCATTTTTGAATGATACGCTTCATAAAATGTTTTCACAACCATCCCCTATTCATAACAACAGCTACAATAAAACGTAATTCGCTGTCACAACCGCTCGAAGGATGAGTTTGATGGTTTTAAGGCTTTAACACTATTTTGAAAATGTTGATAATTGCTAAAATGTACAAGGCCTAGCAATCTCATTATACTTATGCCCATGACTGTAGGCGCCTGAAGGATGGATTCTGATAAATCTGTCATCAGCACTGAAATATGGTGCCAATTGGATTCCATCATATTTGGGAACCAATCAAAAAGTCTTTTTTTCTTCATCTTCTTCTTTTCCTATTATTATGTGCCTTTATGTACCCAGGGAAGATTTGCTAAGCACATATCCTGTTTTTTGGCAATGTCCTGCTCCATACTCAATTACAAACATTCACACCAGGAGCTCCCCAGTACAACCACAGTGTTATACATGTGGCCATTGAGCAGTTTCACTTGAGTAATGGGGTATAAGTGCTTTGCTCTGACGCAGTTTGACAGTAAGTGTAGTGGGAGGAAAGAATGCTACTCATTCAGTTTCCCCACCCAAATTGTGCCAACTGGACTGGGATTCAAACTGCATGCTGGTTTGTGTTAAAAACAAGGGCTGACACTGCAACATTGGTTGTTATAGCCACTAGACTACCTATGTTTTACTCCATACACCACATGTAACACTGTACCTTTACAGCATTGTTGCTCTGCGTCCAGGAGGAGTTGTTTTAAATATCAAACTTTTGTTCTCTACTCAACCAAAGAATCATCTTTAAAGTTGCACAAGCCAAGATTTTTATGTAAAAATCCAACCATCTTATCGGTCTAAATCATGAAGAGGGGCTAACAGAGAAGAGCGGCCCATCTCCTATTTGCCCAAATGAAACTCTGGTTTTGGGTATAGACACTGGTGAGAAATCTTTGGAAGGAAGGAACAGGCACACACACACATACACACTCTTGAACTGTCACTTGCACAGCCTGTCTTTTGAGCAACACACACACACACACAGGAGGGAAGTCATAAATCTAAACTTAAGAGAGAAATACCAAATTCTATTGTTCCTCCTAAACAGTAGCAAGCGCACTGTCTAAAGAAAGCTGGACTCACGGATGATAGCTGAACCTCTTCACCACCTCCATCACTACAAACCACTAAGAGGAAGACATTTAGGTCTCAGAAGTGTGCAGTTTACTAATGTCATGCTACATGACTTCTGGGTTGGAAGTCTTCAAAATTCAAACAGTTACCTCTCGCTGCCATCTGATGATGTGCAAAGTTGCGTTGTGCAGCTTTAAGGAATTATTTAGCAACCATGAGTCTGAGAGACAGGTTTTGCCTTACAATATGTCTGTGCACTGATGCAGGATAGATGTGGCAGCAATGGCCTGAAGGTTAGAGAATTGGTCTTTGCTAGTTTGAATCTCTGGACTGGCTGGGAAAGTCTGGGTGGAGGACGTTAATCGGTAATGCCACCCTCTCCATCAACAACTACCATTGAGGTGCCCTTGAGCAAGGCACTGAACCCCCAACTGCTCCAGTGTAGCTGCTCAATGGTCCATAATACAAGTTTGTGTTAGTACTAGTCTGCTCCCAGGTGTGTGTGAATGCATGTGAACCAATCTACCCTGCAACTACTCCCCCAGGAAGTTGCTATAAATAAACCTGTTCTTCGTCTTGAATGAGACTAAAAAAGTAGACTATGAGGTGCTTCTGTTATGGCGACCACTGTACATGAAGGTAGTTTGGCTCACTAATGAGAGCACTTTGATTTCTTTGTTGTCCTGGCCTTTTTTAATCCATAGAATTACCTGCTATCTCTCCTCTCACTTTCTCACCTACACTTTTCGTAGTCGCTTTAACTTTTTTGGCTCCATATCTCTCTTTCTCTTACTTTTTTATCTTTCTGGGCCTCCTGCCCGTCCCCCCTCCTCTCCTCTTCTCCTCTCTTCTCATCCACCAAAGTGTTCATCGTCAGTCTGCCGAAAAAAAAAAATCTTTAATTAAGTTTACCGCTCTGGAGACTTATCCTCTCGTCTCTCTCTCTTCTCACTCCTCTGTCTCCCTTTCTGACTCTCTCAATATCGCTTTTTTAATCTCTCCCCTTCTCTCTCTCACTCACATTCTCACTCCCTAACTCTCTCTCCATCTCCATCTCTTCCACTCTCTCTCTGCCTCTCCAACTATTTGTCTCTCAATCTCTCTTCGACTCTCTCAATCCCAATCACATTCCCACCAGGCAACTTCATGCATTCTTCTTTTCTTCTCCCACTTTCTCCTCAATCTGCTCTCCAGCACTTGTGTTCCCAGGGCCCTGATTGGTACGACGCAGATGTTAAACAGCTGTTGCAGTGCAGATAGATTGCACATTTTTGCCTGTTCAGCCCACCACCGCCACCCGCCACCCCCTTTGGCTTGCCTGTGTCTTACTTCTGTCACAGTCTGTCTGTCTCTGTCTAGCTTTCTCTGTTCTTTCTCTCTGTCTCACTCTGTGGTTCTGTCTCTCTTTTTTCTGTCTGTCTTCCTCTCTCTCCCTCCCCGTACTCCCCTCCTCACCGACTCTTTCAGCTGTTGCCGAGTTTTGATTTATGCTTCCCATGGTGAATTGCACACACATAGTCTAGCTTGTAGAAAGACAGACAGACAGATAGGATCCCGGAACCTAGAACCTAACTTAAAAATAGATAAGCCCTCTTATAAACTTTATTCTGTGTCTTAAAGCTACACTAGGCAGTATTTCTATATCAAAGCACACCCGTCTTATCAGCCTAAATCAATCAATTAATTCCGAGTGCACAGTTTATTGACATTACATTACATTATTTCTGGGTGATGAAGTCCTTCAATCTTTCTAAAAATGTTAACAGTTATCCCTCACTGTCAAAGTGCAAAGTTACATAATGCAGTTTTAAGGCCTGTGCACCACACCATCTCTCCCCATGCTCACAATGAACTCTCATAAGCTTTTAAACAGAGTACTTATTTTTATTGTAACACAATCTAAACGAACAGCCTCAATATGTTGCTGAAATTCATTTGCGTTTACTGAATACGACCCCCTCAAAACATAAGCGGAAACCAAATAAACTCAATAAACAGCTTTGTATGATACAGCATTGTGGGCTTGTATACTTGGATTTGCATATTTGCTCTGTGTATCAGTCTTATTTTGAAATTTGGATTTGGACATGGAGTTTTCCATTTCTGAGATATGGATTTCAACAACAAAATGGAATGTTTGAGGGTCTGCTTTGTATCTACTCCCAGAGGAAGCCATCGCATCAGATCCTGTCTTCAACCAGCCGCTTCTTGCCACATGGTATGTGGAGCAAGATTACACCCGGGTTTTTTTAATAGGTCACGTTCGGACTCAAGATGCAAGTAAATGCAAATAAATTGCAGCGACATCTTGAGTGTGTTTCATGCTAACAATGAGGTTAGAGCTTCAGTGTGTTCAGCACGCATGGCTATTAATGGACAGTTACGGAATAGTCAGCTAAGCTCTAACCAGTAGGCATAAAAATTACATTACAAATTACATTACCTCCCCTAGTAACACTAATTCAGTTTGAATAGTGCTTAATTCTACATCAATTAACTGTGGTGCAGTGTCAGTCTAGTGTAAGTGTAATCTAAGTCTGATCGGTGCCGAGAGAGAGTTGGGGTGGAGGCTCTGGGATGTTAGAATTTATTGGAGATGCTGTGGACTTAATTTGATGAAACATCTGTGATAGGAGTTGCCCATTTGATAACCCATATACCCATCTCATTACACACACACACACACACACACACACACACACACACACACATTTTCTAATTTCCTACCATCCAAGCCAGTTTCAATGTAAGAACCCACCCTAGTTTAATAGCAAAAAGGATGGTTACATCAAATCCTGTGTATTGGCAAGCTGCAGCTCTGCTCCTGGGGCAAATAAGTTACATCAATGGAAATACTGCTTCAAACTGTGTTCAGGAGACAAAGAATTAGCAATAGTCATTCCAAGTGTATTAATTCCAAAAATCCTGCTTGGAAAGAAACTCTTGTTGCAGTGTACAATAGTGGGAAATGAATGATTTATTGTGCATTAATTAAAGTGTATTCAGTTCATCCAGTATAATGCCTGCGTCACATAAATAAATACAGGATGCAGTTAGCTTAAGTGATAGTTATTTTTTGTTTTTGTTCCCCTCAGGAAGCCAACTAAATACTATGGTAATTGCACATTAAATGCTGTCTTGCAATTATGGTTTGATCATCTTTTCTATTCCCTTGCCCAATTGATTACTTCTGCCAAGGAAGGATTGTAGGGGTGTGTGTGTGTGTGTGTGTGTGTGTGTGTGTGTGTGGCTCGAAAGACAGGGTGTGCGAGTGACAGTTCAAGTGTGTGTGTGTGTGTGTGTGTGTCTGTGCGTATGTGTGTGTTGTGGGCTGCTGATGAAGTATTTAATGGTGAACCAGCTGCGGTAACTGATTTTATGAGACCGACTTTGCAGCAGGATATTTTTTTACCCAGGCTTGGTTTATATTTAACCGATCCCTTCAACACTATGAGACTCTAAAACACAGCTCCCATATGTTAGTCTACATGACTACCTGTCTACTTGATTAGTCAAGAGTAAAAAGGCAATTCAGAAAATCAGTTTCGACCCATTTCTCGTTATCGCAGTCAATTGGTTCAGTGAAAAGTAAAACCACTGAGCACGAAATATATGGTAGTTACTGTAGAATTCTGTCATTTGTATTCCTGTGGCATTCTGACAGCTGAAACAGATAAAAAGTGCTACTAATGATAATAAAGACACAAATAATACCATTATTTCGACTACTACTACTACTACTATTACTATTACTAAGATCCATTTTATATTGACTTTGCTAACCAAGAGGGACTGATCTTGGGGCACGGCTGTTTGGGAGAGCAGGTCTGCGGGAGTTACACTGCCTTCACCTCCGAGCTTTGCCAGATGTTTGACCATCCTTTCTTGGGCGAGTCGCCACTTCCACGCTCTGTGCCAAGGCAGGGGAACAGTAGCCGACTACGCCATAGAGTTCCGCATCCTAGCACCAGAGAGTGGCTGGAATGTGACGCTGAGGATGACATTTTTCCAGGACCTGTCTGAAGAGGTCAAGGACGAGCTCGTCTCCTGGGAGGAGATTGATGAGTTAGAGGGCTCATCAGGCTGGCCTTGCAGGTTGACGGTCAACTAAGTGAGCAGCACCGAGAACAAGGCACCCCATCCTCTTTTCCCGCTGACCATCTCACTCGGCAAGACTCTGGGGCCGCTAGTAACTTCCTGGACAAGACACAGGGCTAGCAGTGGGACATCCAGGTCCTGGAGTCCTGGGGGCCATACTGCCAGTCTGCCTGTCTCCAGTCACCTGAGACCACTGCCTGCCACCCATCTGCCACCCCTCCCAATGAGCCCATAGACCTCTCCTCCATCCCCCATGAGTATATTGACCTCCAGAAGGTTTTCAACAAGCAGAGAGCTACCACTTTGCCACCTCATCGGCCATATGACCTTGCTATTGTTGCCCCTCCACTTTTCTCACAGGAGTGGGGTTCTTCTTTGTGGCAAAGATAGATGGATGACATTCTCATCTACTCCCGGACCCGGAGGGAAGACATCCAGCAGTGAGGCAGGTGCTCAGGTGCTTTTTCTCCAGGGAACCGGGAGCTCTTGGCGGTGAAAGAGGCTCTGGAGGTGTGGCACCACTGCCTAGAGGGAGCCAACCACCCCTTTGTTGTATGGACGGACCATAAGAATCTGGCCTACATCCAGGTGGTGGGCCAACCAAAGGTGGTGGTGACTTCACCACGTGTTTTCACTGATTAGCCACTCCTCCCTGGTTGAAGGTGTGTTAATCAGTAAAATCACCTGGTTGGAATGAAAACTTGCAGCCTCTTTGTCCTCCACGGCACATGGTTGCCCATCCCTCCCCTAGACTGTAAGTGATAGAAGTCTTTTGTTAACCCTACTAAAAAAAACACCAGTGCAGGGTTGGCTCAGACTTTGCAGTTTGCAGTTAGTCTGTTTTAAAATGCACCCTTGTGAGACATTATGTAACAACCTACTTAGCCTGGGGTTAGAAATGGTCTCAAGTGCTTTTAGCCCTGGGCTAAAAGCAATATGAAAGCCCCCTAATTCTCCTGTCTCCTTGCGCTCTAAATTTTCTTCAGAGATCGGATGCTGTTCCTATGGTTTACGATAGTCAAGACCAGCTCTCTCCCAAAAGCCAAACACCAGAAAAGTTATTGTGTATTCACACCTCATGCAAATTGAGAAAGGTGTCACTGGAAGTACATTCATTTTCTAAGAACAGAGAATTGTCCATATTGTCTATGAAGCAGCTGTTGATGACATCAAAAGTTTTCATTTATGTGCTCTGGTTGTAGTTCTCTGGTCTCTGGAGAGAGTTGCTTGTGTTCCCAAATTCTGAATGGACCATCCCACGCCGAGGGAAAATGTATCTGAATTCTTAAGCGAAGGTTGAGTATGAGTATGAAAGAGAACGAAGAAGGAAGAGTTGAAATGTGGAGGGATTTTACTTTAATCAAAAGATTTGTGCTGTTGCCTTAAGGGAGGCTTCACTCCAGCAAATTGCCTGAGAAGTCTCAGGTTCTGAAAATACCTTTTATAGCCCCTCTACATGTTTTCTTTCTGATATTCCTTCTGTCCTCCTTACTTTCCCTCCTTCCTCTATGTTCCTTGCTTGCCTTCATCCTTCTTTTTCCTTCCTTCCATCCTGCTTTCCATCTTTCCTTTTTACTTACAACACAGCAAATCTCGGTTGTCCATTCTTAAACATCAACATATAAATCACTCTCTCTACCCTATTAATTCCTATTTCCTCCTTCCTTACTTTCATCCTCTCCATCCCTCTCTTCCTTCCTCATTTCTCACTCTTCTTACTCTTCATCGCTCCCTTTCTCACAATGTGTTTGTTGACAAACTGTCTCCTAGACACCCACACCCATTGATTCAAAGGGGGGAAAAAAGACAGAGCGGAAAATCTTTTACAGCCTCGGTGATTCTCTTTGATAGGTTTCGGCACATCCAAGGGCCAAGGGGGACAGAGATGGAGAGAGTGAGATTTCACAGAGGCACGTAGATCGCTGGGTCAACACATACTGTGGTTTCTTATGTCTGATGTGGTGCTCGCAAGGATCAAGCTCACTTTCGCCAAAGTGATTTCAGGATTGTGCATCATATCTCCTAGCCAGCCCTCAATGTTATTCCACGTGCCATTCAAATCAATCAAAAAGCTTTGCGTTTTGCACCACGCTTCAGTGTACCTCAAAAAATGAGATGAGATGCTGCGCCACAATCTGCCCCATAGCAGAGCTGTGTAACTTACCACCCCAAAGTCCTGCCAGCAGAGAGTTTTTGATTGTAGTTTGCTAGTTAGTTAGTATCTTAGTTTAGTTTCTTGCCCTCAAGTGGAAATTCTTTTTCACAGCCAGTGTATTGAAAAACCTCTTATATTAATTTGATTTTCATGTTGAAATGAAGGTCTACATTGTCTGTTATAACTGAGTTTCATGACCATATGGCGCTTAAAGCCCATTCAAAATTCAAAATGTATAATTTGAAAGCTGCATGGGTGCCAGTCTGATAGCAAGCCTGTTTTCCTTCCAGAGTAGTTGATTTTTTTTTTTTTTTTTTACAGATTAGATTCTAAGTCGTGTTATATTAATCAGTGCCACAGATTGAATTGCCACAGCTCTGCACACTACAGGTGGGCAATAAGATGCTTTGAGGATCGTTTGAAGGTGGTAATTTTCCGGCTATCAGAGGTACAGAATCTTGGGGAGGATGCATGCCGGTGTTTCATCTAAAACTCATTCAGCAGCAGTGGTCCGCCATACAAAAACTGTCACCGCTGCTGGAGAAAATGTTATACTAAAAGTAACATATAATTTGGACTGCCCAAAAACACAAAGAAATACAGGGCCAATATTTAGGATTTGCCATCCTGTCATAACACAGAATGATTGTCGATAAAACCTGCACAAGAACCAAATATATAATAGGGACAGATATGCAACCCAAACCACAGAGAGAGGGAGATGAAACATGACGATGTTACAATCAATCACAATATTATAACCAGATTTTGCCTCAATGAACCAGGTGCAAAGATGGCAACTTCCTGGTTTGAAGTCATTCCTTGTCTAAAACACAAAGTGACCGGACCATTTAGGAAATGCTAGCACTGTCACTGAATGATGTCGATCCAGAAGTTTGCCATCTTTATTCATCTTGTCCATTAGGCCATCTCAAGTAGATACAGAATAATATACATACACAGTATACACTCAACACCATAGTTTTATTTTTTTTCCGAACACCTTAATCTTGAAAGTTGGAGTGGAATGGAAAGTTTGGTGCTTTAAGGGGTTAGAAACTGAAAGAAAAAAAAGAATGATTTAATACCTCTTATCAGGTCTAAACAGATTTTCAGTATTTCACCAATTGAAGCCTTTCATTTACCAGTTGCTACGTGGGTGTTTGACAGTCAGACTCCCCCTCCACAGAAACACCCAGACTGGATCTGAATCACGTGGGGATTGGTTGACATTTCCTCCAGTGGCTTTACTTTAATAGTTTAAGAATCTCAACTCACGGCCACCACCTGAGGTATCCAGACAGATGATGTTTTCTCAATACTTCTATTACTGCAGTCATACATTTTTTTAGCTATTTTGAAAATGTTGCATATTTGCATCTCCTATCAATAAAATGTCATAATGCATGTTGTTGTATTGACTTTGTATAACTTTGGTGCATACGTTTGGCTTTGTAAAGGTCAGTTCACAGTCATATACATGCTAGACGGTGGACGCTTTTATCCAAAGCGCCTTGCAATACCATGACTACATACAATTCTAGAATGGTAGGCCTCAGTTGGAATCAAACCCCTAACCCTGGCCTTGTTAGATTTATCTAGTGACAATCTCCCATCATAGATATTGGGACCACAACACCCCCAGAAGGTTCAACAGCAACTTCTGATGTCCTAGAACCAACCACGTTCCACATTCGCACATCTATATTACCCTGTATGTAAACTTAAGAAGACAAGGATGTGACAATAAATTTTGTCAGGCAACATGTTTTGAGGGATTATTTCCTAGTGGAGACTTCCATTTCTTCATGAGGGTGTCAGGTGATTGACAGTAAGCTGAGTGTAACATAATGCATGCATTGATAGGAGAACACTCAACTCGGGCACAATGAAATAACTATTAATCAGACTTTTGACAAAGCCAAATTAAGGCTTCGTGTTTAGTGTGATGGATTATCTAACTCGGGCAAGTCTGCGGAAGTTTCATACTGTAAGCTGACTGTGTGCAGAAACCACAAGGAATAATGGAAAGGGAGAGGGGCAACCTAGACGATTGACCCAAACCTGACCCAGTAAAAGACACTGGTATTATCCTTTAAATCTAGTTCACAAAAGTACCCCCAACAAATACCAACCTAATAAAAAAAAAATATTGGAGGGAGTTACAATATAGTTCATCATGCCTGACGAGCAAGATGCAGCCATAAGAGAATTACAGTATGCACTCTTCAGGCCTCCAGAGCCTCCAGAGCCGGTCCCAAGAGTCCTGCATGAGGGAAATCCAGTGTGGCTCGTATACCAGCACACAAGCATGAACAGCTCTAGGTTGTTTTGCAGTGCGTTCACATACCAGAACGTAGCTCAGTGATTTTCTAATTGTAGTGACTAAGTCAACACATGAGTGAAATGTTTGTGATTCTACAACAACACTGTGCTACCAACAGCACTTTATTAATAACAGGTGGAGTTTTGAAAGTCAACATAGTTTAACCCTACCGCTCGACCTGAACACCTAGAAAGTGCTAGCATACTTGTTAAGGTATTTTTTCTAATGGTGGATTTCTCATTTTACACACCCTCCAAGTAAAGTGCTGCTCTTTTTCCATTAGAATCAGCTAAAATCCTAAAATCAGTTTCCAGTCTGTTTCAAGATTGTGTGGTTTCCAACTGCTTAAAATGTATGTCTGTCTGAAATATCTCTCTCTGTCTTGTCTAATTTTTTTGTCTCTTATCTTAGTTTACTCCTATCACATCTTACATGTAACCAGTTTAAGCTGGCACAGCTTTTTATTTTTCTGTCTCTGCTTCATTTTCCACTCTCCCTTTCTATCTATTCCTTCCATTTGCTTTTCTGCCAGTATCTTGATTTCCCTCCACTGCCTGTGTCATCAGTCGAAAACTCCTGATTTTTTCCCCACAGTGACAACAGCTATCGAATCAACCTTAACAGTCATAGCAGGCATAGCAGCCTGCCACCCTCTTGTCTCTCCAATTCAATCAGAAGTGTTCCAGTCTCAGTCAGTTGACCTGACAGAGAATCTGTGGGCTTGCAATGCTGTTGACATTAACAGAGAAATTGAGATTGTGGTTCCAGTGATGTGTGTATTGACCACGAGTAAGGCAATTTCAGCTGTTCCCAGAGTTAGATCCCCAGTCTGTATTTGAAGGATCTTATTACAAAAAGCTATATATCCATTGAAAAAACAAAAACTTAAAGTAAAAATCTATCCTCGGATACTCTTACACTGTTAGAGATGATCAATTTGTAATGTTTACTGCATACCAGGAGTATTCTGTGATTTGTCATTTTGTAAGTGTTTTCTGGTGTATCCACTTTCCCTCAACCTGTCTCGTCTACTTCTGCTTCAGTTCATACATTTCCCAGAATGACATTCAACAACCCCCAGAGAATTGATGTGAACTTGTTGCTTTCCATCAAAGGTGGCCATATGGGCTTATAAATATAGTGAGCTAGCCAACTAGTTTGTGAACATTGAGGGATTTCTATGATTGTAGCCATGCCTCTTAGTCAAAACCAGGGAAGTGCAGTGAGAAACATCATCACCAAAGATGTGACCAAAATTAATTGAAAAAAACAAACAAAAAAAAAAACAGTGGTGAGATGCTGTGCCACATTCTGCCCTATAGCAGAGCTGAGTCCTGCCAGCAGAGTTTTGGAGCTCTTAGCACCAAAGATGTCAGTCTAACAAGCCTAACGTCTAGTAAGATTGTTCCTTCTTATGAGTAGCTGTTAAAACAGGGCCTGTCCATCTCCTACTAATGCCACATTTGCAGACACCCCATCTTTGTTATTGTTAACCAGGAACACAGGGTGAGGCAGTATTGAGCAGTCAGATATGTTCTCCCTCTGTACTGCTATGTTCTCCTCCACACACTTTCCATTTCCATCCACAGAGATAGTGGGCTCTCTGATGAGCCAGGGCACCTTTGCTGTTTATCTCACCCTCTTTTTTTGCCTCTCTCCCATCATCTCATTCTGTCTTAGTCTGTTTCTCTTTTTTGCTTTTTCCCTGCCTCTCTCTTTTCTTTCTCTTTTCCTTTCTCTCTACATCTGTCTTTGTGATTCTCTCAGGGATGTAGCGGAGGGCTGACATAAATCTTATGACATAAATTCATCGTATATAGCATTGTGGTGTCAAACTGATGAGGTTAGATGATGCTAGGTGAGAATAGGGTCTGAGGAAAGGAAAGGAAAAAAAACAGATGAATCCTGAAAATATAATTGATTTTTGTTTGTATTGGATGTTTTCCTTAAGATGATCAAATCAAATCAAAATGTATTTATCATGTCACATTTCATGCAACAATGTAACCCAATGTGATGATAGTTAAAAGCACTTAAGGCATGAAAAAGACAGGAACAAGATAACCAACTTCATAAAGGGAGACAAGAACAGAAGTAACATTTAAATGTAGAAAAATGTTACCTCTTTTTATTTATTACTACATCACTGGTTTCTCACCCTCTCTGTTAATTTATCCCTCTTTGTCTGTATCTGTCTCTCCTTTTCCCCTCTCTCTTCCTGTTCTCCTCATCTCAGATTCTCCTCTTTCTCTTCCCCTTTCCTCACCCTTCTCTCCTCCCCATTATCTTCCAGGGTGACCCAAGAGGTCTCTGCGCTGAGCTAACTTGTCATGAATCATTTGGTCAGCATACTTCTCCTCACCGGCAACTGAACATCACTCTCTTCCTGTGTATCTTTCTCTCTCTCTCTCTCTTTCTCTGCAGCATATAACCAGCACGAGTCAAATAAGGGAAGGATATATCATACATTTTCTGGCCTACAACACTACATTTAAGATGTTTTTTGTGTGTTTTCCTACTGCAGGGCTGCAATATGCATCATTTATGGCACCATAACACTTAGACCAGAGAGAGGAAGAATAATAATAATAATAACACAATGCAGCCATAAAATAAAACCCTTTTATTGCTGCGGAGTGGAGATTATGACAGATAGTGCGAAAGTGATCTTATCATGTAAGCAGCACAGGATCATGATTTCAGATAGACCTTTATTGGGCCGTTTGCTTGAGCTGAACATTCATCTGAACTGCAGTTTGTGTCAGAGGAATCATTCTTGACAATCTAAAATGACAGTAAATGAAAGCAGCAAACTAGTCATCAAAAGCCTCATTCAGACAGTGGCGTGTTTTTACTGGGTATTTAAAAACCTTTTCTGCTGCAAGCATTAGGGAACAGTTTGGATTTTTAAACCAGAAGGCCTTTGGGTGCGTTTGGAGAGTGGAGCATGACATCAATATTTGCGAGTGAAAGACAATGGGGCTAATAGTGTTTACATCAATACAAGCATTTAAAATTAGAAAACAATTATGTAAGACTTCTTGATTCACCCTGTCACGGCTTATTTTGTAATAATCAAACAGTCCCTGCACATTATCCCATTTATTACACAGCCACTTATCAAAGGCATTGATCATTTGACACAAAATATTGATTTAAAATGATTTTATTTCAAGCCAAAGTGATTTACACGCTTCCAACAAAAAATAGTTCAGCATGGCTGCAGCCATAGCAACATCTGCAGCTAGCATGCATGGCTACACTGTAGCAGGACTGTAAACATAGAAACACAAACAAATCCTGTGAGATTACTGTCCTCTAACCAACAATCAAAAGTTTCATGCTCTCCAAATAAATTAAAGGTAATAATGGAAACATCTTGCATGTTTCTACCTCAGTTAGCCAAGAGTTTGTCTGCAGTAACCAAGGAGTAGCAGCTTTTTACCACAAGCTGTCACTAGTTAAACTGATTTGAAATCAACAAAAAACAACCTGACTTCTTGACTGCGGAGTGATTCAATCTGATGTGAAATACTTGGGATGAGGATGAGACTTTTTAACCTCATCAAAGAAACATCCCCACCTCTTTTTATTAAAGACAAGATTTTTAATGAAACATGCACCTGTCTTATCATCCTGGATCACAATTGGGGCTGCAATAGAGAAGATTACCCCATCCCATCTAATTGAGACACCACAGATTCACTGACAGTGATAGACACTGGCGGGAAATCTTCTCTGCCCACAGGAAGTGAAGAATCAAAATGACCAAAAGGACAGAAATACAAACTATCTCCTAAACAGCAGCAGGGCTCCGTCCAGAGAAAACTGGACTCACCAATGCTTGATCTATTGTCTCTCTTGTCTCGTGACCTTGCTAAATTTGAACAAACGGACCCCTGTCATTGACCAATCTGAACAACAGAAGTAGTCTTGTAAATGGCCTGACCCATTTCAAAAAAAGCGCAGCACTAATGAAATGGTTGGATGCAACATAAATATGTGAAATAGTTTCCTAAACCTCAACAGTCAGATTCCCAACAGTGTCTGACAGGACAATGAAAATACATGCAGTAATGGAACTGTCCTGCAGGTTAGAGCCTAAGCTATTGCATATGTGCAGCTTACTGTGCACACACACATACACACACGCTT
>OOFE01011032.1:0-23760 GCA_900323365.1 Monocentris japonica
AACAAGCTAGACATAAGCATAAACATGTAACTGCTATGTACAGATGTAAAATATATATAAAAAAAAAAACTATGAAAATTGTGAACAAGACAATAGTGCAATGATGCAGAGTGCAAAGATGTATATACAGTATATACAGCGTGCTTAGAATGTATTGACAATGATAATATATTAAAAAACTGTTAAAAAAAAACTACAATACAACTAGGATATAATTAAGAATAAATAGGTACAGTGGATGTTTGATGTTACAGGGTTATTGCACAGGGATTGTTTCTAAAACTGTATGATTGATTTAAGTGTTCATCAGAGTGACGGCCTGTGGGAAGAAGCTGTTCTTGTGTCTGGTTGTTTTGGCGTACAGTGATCTGTAGCGCCTACCAGAGGGGAGGAGTTGGAACAGGTTGTATCCAGGGTGTGATGGGTCTGCAGTGATGTTTCCTGCCTGTTTCCAAACTCTGGAGGTGTATAAATCCTGAATGGAGGGCAGTGATGGAAGTGCAGAGAACAGACTGGATGATTGCAGAGTAGAACTGGATCAGCAGCTCCTGAGGCAGATTGAACTTCCTGAGCTGGCGCAGGAAGTACAACCTCTGCTGGGCCTTTTTGATGAGTAGACACGATCAGGTTCAGTGAAGACCTTCCTGAGACAGTCCTTCCTGAGACAGTCCTAATGAGTGCAAAGGACTCACACAAAAATGTGTTCTGTCATTTGAACATTTTCCTTCATGTTTTGGCAATTTGAATGGTGGTCTTGAATCAGTACCAGGCAGGGAGTGTTATGTCCTTTAAGAAATGTATGTTTTCCCTCCTCTGGTGGTTTCTCTTCGTATTCCATTAATTTGTATTGTTCGTTTCAACCTACTGTCTCATTAGTTGCTTAGTATTCATTGATCAGGATGTTTTAGTTGTCTTGCCATTCAGTCAGATTGCTCCAGCACCTTTTCTTTTCTTACCTTTTGTACGTGCCTTGGAAAGCACTATTAGTTATTTTATGTAATTTGATATGTTGACTTGTGTTAACAATTATAGCATTATGTAATTGATGCCATTTTTCTGGATCATATTATTTTTACAAAAAGGAGTATTTTGAGGGAAAATAATTGAGAGTCATTGAGTAGGACAGAGATAGGTTGGGTCCCCAGTCTTAAAATACCAAATAATTTTGAGGTCCTTTGAATGACTCCATTTTCATTCCAAAATGAGATATCCACCATTTGGAGAAAGACTCATTTGGAACTGCTCTGACAAAGTGATTGCAACCATGAAAGTAAAACTCATCATGTTGTAATCCTGCCTCCTGTGTGATCTGTGCCATGCATTTTCCCTCAGAATGGGCTTGTGACCCCTGGCTTTTCCCCTGGGGTGCCACAGAACAAATGTATATAATTTGTGATTTCATGATAACTTTATTGTCCGTTCACGCAAAAATTTGTCTTGCATCACATGCTCTTCTACATCAATTTCAAAAGGACACATACATCATAAAATAAATCATATTCTGCCCAGAAAAAGCAAAAAGTAAATAGTAACATTTTTGAAGATGGAATCACCTGTCTTTTTTAAAATATTGAGTGATGAATTTAGGTAACTTTTTTTCTCAAAATGAATAGATACCATTTTGGAATGAAACTCTTCTTTATCTCAATGAGTTGATAATTCATATATCTGGGCGCATACAAGGGTGAAGGTTGTTAATAAATGTCCTGCATTATTTTCATTGGCAGCTTTATGGAGACTCAGAGGAAAAAAAGTTTTAGGTTTCCATTTTGGACATGGACAACTGACTTAAATTAAGCTACAAATGACTATTGCTTAGACTAGAGCATAGAAAAGAGAACCTACATTCATATTGCTGAATAAAGATTAATATCAATTGCTTCATATCGACGATGCTTGATACCTGTCTGACAATACCCTCTAAAAAGTGCTGTCTTAAATAACCCAAATGTGACCACATTGCAGGGTTACTCTAGGACTGAACACATGTTTGGTTGAACTGACACAACTGCTTGTCTTTTTAAATCTAGAAGTTGGGGTGATCATTTGACCCATGTAGTGAGTGAACATAACTATACAGCTGGGTCAAATGCTACCAAATCAATCACTACTTTTATCACATTGAATAGGAATACTTATTATTAATATTAATATTAATAATTACATATAATATACCTTTATAATATTTTACCACTTCTTCTTCCTATTATATTTGTGTATTTACAATAGAGAAAAAGCATGAATGTATACACAACGCACACACATACATACACACAGTCACAGGGATGAAGCACTAATGGTGAGATCGACCTACGTCAACATCCGTGTAGCTGAGCAGACTTGGTCTGGGTTAGACTTCCTGTAGAGAGCAGGTACCCTGTTGGACCTCAGAGCTGGCACAGTGACATTTTATGGATGTCCACCCCTCCAACTGTGGCCTTCAACTAACTCCCCCATAACTACCATCCAAAAGGTGGGGGGTCTGCCTCCTGAGCCAGGATGTCTGCTACGGAGCCCGACCACAGCAACAGCCCCTACCTGACGGTCTACTCGATGACCTGCTGGTTCATCTACCTGATTTCAATGCTGTCCTGGAGGCCCTAAAAGACGTGTTACAATGGTTAAGGATTGCTGGCCTTAAACTTGTCATAAATGTCACTTGTTGCAGAGAGCGGTCATATTCCTTGGCCACAAGGTAGCCTCAGTACAGGACTGGCCCATTCCCCAGGACCAATGCCAAGTGTGGGCATTCTTGGGGTAAGCATCATAATTTGTGGCAGGCTTTGTGACAGTGATGGCTGTACCTTACCTGAAAAGGTAACCCCTAACCAGATTGTGCACGGTGGCTACATGACCAGATCAATGTAGCCCACTGCTGAGTGTATGAGTGTATGGGTCCAAATGCGCAAAGGACAGATGTCCCAAACAAGACAGTGACTGGGTGGGGCCTTGTCATGTGGTTGAGCAGGTAGAAGAAGTGGTATACCTTGTAAAGCTCAAGACAATGAGCTCACAGCTGACTAAAACATTGGAGGACCTGTGATGCTACACTATGTATTTAAAGTACTAGGAATGAGGCTAAATAAATAAATTCCCATTTAAACGAGATACATTTGGGAATAGCAGTTAAAAATTACATTTAGGTATATAAAACTTGCACAAGTATAATCAGATTAACAATGAGTTTGAGAGACTTGACTGCAATCAAAATTCAGAAATTATCTTCACAGTTCAAAGTTAATTTGTGAGCTGTAGCAGGCTTGCTTATGAAATGTGTTTTAAAGGCTATGCAAAAGTGTAACGTAGTAGCAACTAAAAAAAACAAGTGAGGAAATGAGTCAGGTGTCTGCTGCTCTCAGGATGTATTGGCGTGCACACAAACACCTTTCATTTGTATCGCGCGCATAAGCTCGTGCATTCCCACCGAGAGCGCGCTGCGGTGGTGACAGTCGCCATTTTATTTTGAAAATCAAGCTGAACTGGAGGCACAGCGACCCTTGAATTTCGACAAGTTTGGTGGGAGAAACGGAAAGGGATGAACATCTGAATCACTTTTTTGGTAGCATGGTGAGTTTTATAACACACATGGAAAACAGCTATTGATAGTTTTAAACTACCATATAACCAGCAATGAAGTGAATGGCTGTTGGGGTTTGTGTCATTAGTCACCAGCGCGGAGGAGTCTATTTGCTGGGAAGCAACTGTCACATCGTTCAGTCAGGAAAGTAGCGATCCGCTGTTTCCGTAACGCTTCTAATGCAACGTAGACTATTTTTCTCTGTTAACTATACTATCGAAATGTGCCATTGTATATGAAATTCACAATTGTTTGGTGTTACGTTACTTTTGAGCATTGTTACCTAGATAGCATTTAACTAGTTTGGAACTGTAACGTTAGCGATTCCATGAACTAGTCGGAGTCCGTATGAGCTAACGTTAGCTAGGTTAACGTTAGCTCAAGCTAGCGCATAAACCAACCGCAATCCTCGCGGCCTTCAAACTCACGGCCTCTGCTTGTGTCACGGTCACAGCAGAGGTAACGGTTCTGACCAGCTCGGTAGCCAACCGGTTACACAATTTGGCTATTAAAATATTGAATTAACTACGACGTTAATAGTTTTGTCGACACATGCGTCAGGTTGGATCAGACTCAAATGTTACTATTAACGTTAGCGGTAGCCAACACTGCTTAATGCTACCTTGGTAGCATTGGTTAGCTAGGACAGAGCTGGTAGAGCTTTACCGTGGGTGTGTAGCTTGGTAGGGATATAAGTTAAAGTTAATATGATTCTCCATAGCGTATAACTAGTTAAGTTACTGCAGCACTGTTAATAATTGTTGCATGTTTATGTTAAACGTTTTGGCTAACGTTAAATTTGGCTGCTCAACCAACACTAATTAGCGTTGTGGAGGCGCTGCCGTAAATAAAAATTATGTTGTCATTTCTATGGATCTCCGAATGCAACATTGTTTTCCAGCTATTAACTAGTGGTAGGTAGTCTGGTAAGTTTACCCGAACCAGGTTTAACGTTCTGCAATGTGTGGATAGCTTGTGGATAACAAGCCATCCACACGCTCTTTGTTTCAATGGATGACTCTAACTTAAGCTAACTACTTGTCCGTTAATTGTTAAAATTTGCTGGCTAAAGGCAAAGTTGCCCCAAATACTTTGTGTGTACGTACTTGTATAACAATTGACAAAGTTACGATTGCTGTAACGTTGTGTGAGACGGAGAAGTTTGATAGCTGGGTTAACGTTAGCTAACGTTAATTTGCTTTGAATCTTTGCGCCAGGTGTTGCGGTAAAGTCGAGGCCTAGCACAAGCTACTGGCATTTAAAAGTGCATATAACTTCACGATATGGGCGTGGAAATAGGGCACTGATTTACTTAATTCCTAGTGACAATAATTTAGAACAGCTTTGTAGATAAATGTTCGGAAATGGACGCAAAAATGTCTTTGAGCGCGCCTCTGGGTCAGTCATGCAAGTAGGCCTCAAAGCCTGTCATAGTATTTTGTCTTATCAAGGGCTAATATTTATTGGCAATTTTAAAGTGTGACTACACTTGTCCCATATTTTGCTAAATTCATAAGGAATCTCTCTCTTATCTCACATGCAACTGTATTGGGAAACTTGTTCTGATTTTTGTCCATATTTGTGTTCTTGTTATTGCAGATGCTCATCTTGATTTTAAACTGAAGGACTCTACTTGCACCAGGAGCCACTGACAGACAAAGTTCATTTGGAAGCCAATACTTTTCACACCTTTGGGGGGGGGGGCAGAAGTAACCTATCACTGAAGTGACTAAAGGGGAATAATGGTGATTTTGCGCCGGGCTCGGCCGCCTGCTTCCGCCCCAACCAGCAATGAATCTTGACTCGCTCTCGCTGGCTTTGTCTCAAATCAGCTATCTGGTGGACAATTTAACGAAGAAAAACTACCGAGCCAGCCAGCAGGAAATACAGCATGTAAGTAGCAATACTGACTTCCAGTACATTGTTTACACTTATCCACCAAGATCTTATAATATATTTGTGAATACAGATTGTGAATCGTCACGGTCCTGAGGCAGACAGGCATCTACTACGCTGTCTCTTCTCCCATGTGGATTTCAGTGGCGATGGTAAAAGCAGTGGCAAGGACTTCCATCAGGTAATTTTTGATTTGAAACATAATGATATTGGGTTGTTTTCAAGAGAAGGTCTTCGTTTTTAGTGTTGCTGCATGAATCCATAACCTGGAAAAGACATTTCAGAAGCAGCATTTGGGTGAAGGTACTGAAGTAGTATACCTGAATTAGTGCACTTTCTAACATTTAGTAACCTTTGAAGCAAACAAATTGTTACTGTCATATTTTGTTGGTTTTTACACTTTTTCATCAGTCATTAGCAGCAGTTACAGTGAATTTAGCCTACTGTGCCTGGAAGTTAAGTTCAGTCAACTTGTCACTGTTTGGATTTATTGTAGACTGTCATGGAAGCTGCATTTCAGGAAATTCAATGCGCAAAGAAGTAGTTAGTTGAAACTGAGTAGCTTCAGCGAAGCCACACTATTTTTGTGGAATACTCTTGGCCATAGATGTTAATGAAAATGTAGCTTCATATGAAACTCATGCATTTCCACACAACAATTTATGTTGTAATATTTTCCCGATTGATGAAGTGAAATGTGAAGCAGAACTGCTTGTTTTTTCTTCCTTGATGGTTCTTGTCAGTGACTTACTGTCCGATCTTGTTCTTCACCTGCCTCTGTTCTCTTTATTCTCTTCGTCTCCCCGGTACCTTTTGCTTTTGAACTTGCCCAAGACACAGTTTCTGATCCAGGAGTGTGTGTCACTGATCTCAAAGCCAAACTTTATCTCTACTCTGTGCTACGCCATTGACAATCCTCTGCACTACCAGAAGGTAAGGCGCAGTTGCCTGCATTGGATATTATTTGAATATTATTGATTGCATTTCTGCTTATTGATTCAGTTCTCTTATCAGCTTTTGCTACCAACTCATAAAAGAATGGGGGCATGCCTCTTGCTCCCCAGAGCAAGCCTAAAAGCCAGTATTTTGATCTGTGCACCCCTAATTAATCTGTTTTAATCAACAATTTGTTTTGGCAGTGTTTTAAACTCAAATTCTCAATATTTCTAAACTCTAATATTCCTATATCCAACTTCCCTTGCCTAGTGTAGATTTTGTTTTAATTGATTCAATCCAATAGCCAATATATCTGAATGGCCACTGTGTATTCATTGCTTTGTTAGAGGCACTCTTTGTGTCACTGTTTGCTGTTGTATAAGGGGGTCAATCTGAACACCTCTAAAATCATTCTGCCTCAAACCCTGCTAGCCATGACTTGCGGTGATGTCAGTGTTTTGTTGACATGGCCATATTGACCAACGAGCAGCATGCCAATATAACCACACACTATACATCAAGCAACCATGAACAAGCAAGCGTCTCACCTGACTTGGGAAAGAAAGATATTAATATTATAAAAATGAGTGAATTCCTTGGATGATGTGACCCTTATTGTCACCAACAACGCTGAGACCAATTTATTATTGGTACTCTGTAAGTAAAGTTCAATATTTAATGAAATGCCAATGGTAAACGCATTCTCTAACTAACTGAATGTTTTTGGGAGTCAGTATGGTGGTGTCAACAGGAGAGTGACGCCACTGCAGGTTGTGGATGAAATGCAGTTTGTGGTCAGCTTGGCTCTGCTAAGCATGGAGCTAGGCTATGTCACTGGCACTTGCTGTACAATGTAATTAATGAGACCAAGCTCAACAGAACAATTTTAGGTTGCGCAGCATACCCCTCAAAGCAAGATTATGGCAAGCCAATTTTAATTACAGTCTTAGGTTTTAATGACTTGAATCAAGACAGTTCTGAGAAAATTGGAACCGTCCTCCAGTTCACACATCAGTCTTGAACTCACTTGGTCACCCACTTGGGTAAAGGCGTTATGACAGGTGTGTATGGTTAAATAAATGAGAGAATTCACATTTCTTCTATATTGAGATAATATTTTACCTAAATTGTCTTTCAGAGTTTGAAGCCATCGGCCCACTTATTTACTCAGCTGAGTAAAGTTCTAAAGCTCAGCAAGGTCCAAGAGGTAAGCCAGCTCTACAGTAGGCTTCGTGTAATAATGAGACTGTGATAAGACATTGTGGACAAGCAGTATGGACAGTCTCCCTCAATGCAATACATTTGATAGCAAAGAAATATTAAACTAGAAAAACACGAGTCAAAATTAAACACATTGTTGACCTAAAGATGGTTTGTCTGAAATGTGAGAACGCATGACAATGTCAGCCAATGATTTATTTCCCAGGTGATATTTGGCCTTGCTTTGCTCAACTCCAGCAACGCAGACCTTCGAGGTTTTGGTAAGTAAATCTGGTAGAGCTTAACATATTTTGAATGAATTGAACAAGTAACCAAAACGTGCAGGAAGTTTTGGTTTCAGGATGCGTATTTGGAGGCAGTGTTCGCCCAGCCTCCGTAATGAATCACAAAACTTTCCCCACATTTTATTGTGACAGATCTTATTTCATTCATACAGAAGTTGCCCACTATAAAACAAATTTACCCTGATGGCTTGGAAAATAACTATGCATCAGACTTTTCTTAAAATTAGTGCCATAAAATGGAACAAAACATATTGGCAATCAGCTGGACGAATGTAATAATATGACAAGCTGTAAGTTATCAGTGAAATGCACGTTTATAAATGCTTTCACTAATCTATTAAGATGATAGTTTACTAATTGTCCAGCAGGTTGTTCCGATGTTTAGGAGCCCTGACTACACATGCTTGATCACCTTCTCCCTGTTTTAATATAGATTTTCAAAAGTTATTTATCTATAGATCTAAGACTATGCTTCTGTGCAGAGAATTAAAAGCTCTGCAATGTAAGCAGGTGCCAAAGCAATTTGTTATAAAGGTAATCAATAGAATATTAAAAGGATTTCAAAATTCTTACTGGAAGGCATTGATTCAACTGAAGGATATCTTTTAGATGATGGAAGACAGAGGAACTCTTTGAACTTGTAATTCAGATTAGAAACAAGACTAAATTCTATTGACCTACTTGACATAAGTTTACAGATTGCCAACATAATCATGCATTTTAAAAGTTGCATTTGGTGAGCCAAAAAACAACCAAATGTATCATTAAGTGGAGGTGTTTGAGACATTCAAAAATTGCCAGGGAATTAAGCGTATCAAGTCAACTTGTATCACTGGGCTTTACAGGTAAATGCAGCTGTGTATTAGCAGCGTAATGATGAAAAGAAATATCAGTCTCAAAGTTTGATTACCAACAGAGTCTGCTCTCCCAAAAAAAGATCTGTTGAGTGGAATATGCTCCGGTCAAAAGAATTTCAGAGGGCCTCCAGAGGCTCATCAGGCTGGAAAAGACTATAAAAGCATTTCCAAAGTCTTGGACCTCCATCAGTCTACAGTCAGACAGACTAGATCACAGCAAGTGCACGATGCATAATTGCCAATGAGGTGACAAAGAACCCGAAGGTAACGGCTGAGGATCTGTAGGCATCTCTTGAACTTTCTAACATCTGAGTCCATCATAAGAAAAACGCTAAACAAGAGTGATGTTCATGGAGGATACAAAGTAGGAAACCACTACTCTCCATAAAAAATCTTTGGTGCCCATCTCAAGTTTGCCAAAGAACCTGGATGTTACACAAAGCTACTGGAACAATGTTCTGTGCACAGATGAGACAAAAATGAAAATTTTGGCAAAAGGGCACAATGCTGTTCTGAAGAGAGAAAACACAGCATAGCGACTCAAACCTCAGTGAATCATGGTGGAGGGAGCATCATGGTTTGGGGCTTTGCTGCTTCAGGGCCTGCACGGTTTGCAGTCATTGAGGGGAACAATTTTTATCAAATTTTATCAGGAAATTCAGGAGAATATCACAGTAATGGTCTGTGATTTGAAGCTTAACAGAGGTTTGGTCATGGAGCATGACAAGGATCCCAAAATGTTGTGGCATGAACTGAAGAAAGCTGTTTGTGCAAGACGTAAATATCAATGAACTGAAACAGTTCTGTAAGGAGGAATGGTCCAAAATGCCTCCTAACCTCCTTGGGCAGGTCTGATCAGCGACTACAGGAAACATTTGATTGAGGTTATTGCCACTAAAGGAGGTTCCACCAGTGACTAAATTTCATGGTTCATACCTTTTCGAATCCAATGTTAATGTTTTATGTTATATAAAGACGTGTCAAAGTAAAATTTTTTTTTTTTTTTGTGTATTTGTTAAATCATTTATCTATTTTTATGACTTTGATGAAGACCATATTTTAGGAGCCATGTATACAGGAATGCAGAAGGCTTCACAAACTTCTCACCACTGTAGAGAACAACATAAAACCTATGATTGAACCTTTACATAATCTACAGATAAAATGTCCTGAGGAGGATAACTCTACCCAAAGTAACACACTTCATCTGATTGGTTTACATCATGTCTCTCTGATAGGCAGTACTAATTTGTTCATATCTCTGAAGACAATGAAGATGTTCCAATCAGGTCAAAAGCAGTGCATTTTCCTTATTGCTTTCTTTTGCTCTTACTCAGCGGCGCAGTTCATCAAGCAGAAGCTCCCGGACCTCCTGCGGTCATACGTGGACGCAGATCTTGGAGGAAACCAGGAAGGTGGCTTCCAAGACATTGCCATAGAGGTCCTGCACCTGCTCCTCTCCCATCTACTATTTGGCCAGAAGGGAGCCAGTGGAGTAGGACAAGAGCAGATTGACGCCTTCCTCAAGACATTGTGCAGAGGTACGCGAGATGAATTCAATATCGTGGTGCCCATCTGAGGCACAATCGTGAAGCAAATTCAGTACCCAGAGTCAGAAAATACGGTGCTTTTCACAGTCTATGGATAGAAATGACGCAGTGCCTGCACTTACATTGTTAACAGCTTGCTGTGCCATGTTGGCTCACTTAACTTTGTGTTGTGTTTCAGATTTCCCCCAAGAGCGTTGCCCTGTGGTGCTCGCACCACTGCTGTACCCTGAAAAACGGGACATTCTCATGGACAGGATTCTGCCAGACTCGGGAGAGTTAGCTAAGACCATGATGGAGAGTTCTCTTGCAGAATTCATGCAAGAAGTTGGCTATGGCTTCTGTGCTAGGTGAATTAATTTCCCTTTTTTCAATCTTCATCCCCAAGTAACACATTCAAGTGATTCTTTGTCAAATGTATTTGCGAATGTGGCCATGCCAGCCAGTCTCCAACCCTTAATAATATGCAATATGTGGTTACACTATGAATGCAGTTTTATCAATTAATGCCACTGTAATCTGTGTCAATAACCTGAATTTACTTCAAGTCACCATAATTCTGCAAGTTTTTACTTTTGTCTACATGAAACTTGGCAAAGTTTGATGAAAAAGATTATCTACCTAAACTAACTGCTAGTTATGTCATAAGATTTGTTTCTTTTACAACTGGAGAAGTTAGTATCTGGGCTCTGGGATATGTGCATTACAGAAGTAAACAGGAAATCTGCATAAAGCCCTGGCATGGATTTTACTTCTCTATTCCGGTGAGAAAGTATCATGATGCTTGTTTGTGGTCACCTGCAAAATTTGTGTTAAACATGATGGTGCTAATATTTTGACACAAAATAGCCTCCCTCTATTGATGGCAATTGTTAGCTGCTAAAGATGAGGTTCAGTTTTTGAGTGTTAAGTTTTATTTCCGATACCGTTATTGCAGATATAAGTTAAAAGCAAAATCGTCGCGCTCATGGAGCTGAGCATTACTCATTACTAAATTATTTTGTTTGAACTTTGGAAAATAATGAACAAACTACTACCCTACTCTAGATCTGCTGAAATTGCTGAGTGACTATAGGATTTTTGTTAGGTTCTTGTTCTGTACATTTCTGAAATGCATGTTTTAGTAACCTTGATAGGCCAGCTGATGGCCCTCATCAGCCGAAGACCACTCTTAAGATACAACATTGCATGACAAACACTATTGTTAAAACATAAACCAATCGATGCAGTCCCTAATAGTTTTTAAAGGAAACTTACTTTTTAGCTTATTTCAAAGGATAATTCATAGTTTTTGCCATCTTGCCAATCTATTCTGATTAAAATTTCAACAATTACTTAACTGTAGAGCTCTATGTACCCCTCAGTTTGCCAAGAGCATTGCTGTCCTGTACAAATCAATGGGGCCAAAGTAAATGCAAGTTAACTATGTTTTACAACTATAATGTTTTACAGCTATAAACTTACATAGTGCAGGTTTAATACAACTACCATTACAATCAATGTATACTACAACAATGTATACATGGACAAAAGTTTATTTAATCAAATGAGTGAATTGCATCTTAATCATGAAAGCCATAAAGAGTTAAACAAGACTAGGTCTACTCCTCCAAACCCTTTGCTGAGATGTTGTCTTTATTCATGAGTGCCATTGAGAAATGCTCAAATTGCAGTTAAGATGTTTTGCCAGGAACGCAAGCAAATTTTGATTTTCAATGATATTATACCATGAAAATATATTAAACCTTAAAGCCACAACCAAGGTACATACCTAAACATAAGACTTGTTAACTGATATACCTGTAATATAATTTATTTTTGTGTGACGAGATTTGGTGTGTGTATGTTCAGGTTGTAGGATGGATGATATTGAACACTAAAGTCTGTGTCCTTGTCTCCCACCCAGTCTTGATGAATGCAGAAACATAATCCTTCAGTATGGGGTGAGAGAGGTGACGGCCAGCCAGGTAGCCAGGGTTCTGGGCATGATGGCTCGTACCCACTCTGGCCTGGCGGATGGCATCCCACTGCAGGTAAGCTGGACATAGACTGCCTTAACCTTTTGACACAATATCACATCTTACGGGTTTTGCTTGGTTTAAAATGGGTCTTTGGTGTTGCCCCTGTTATGAGGGCTAGATGACGTTCTATGCTAATTTGCTAATTGTGCTAATGAAAAGTCCAACCTGCAGAACCAATGAGGAGTCTTCTGCTGTTGTTTGTTCTGCTTGACGAACCACACATTGGGCCACTGATATGCACCATCTGCTGGTTGGATGGCTGCATTGAGCCAAAAGTCAAATGATTCAAAATGTTTTCTGGTTTGTTTTTCAGTTACCCTTTTTTTTTTTTTTTGCAGGAACAATGCTAATATTCATCCAAAGACAGAATGTCTCAAATCTTACTTATCTAAAGATATGTTAACTTCATTGGTTAACATTTGTATGAGGAGGCACAGCCATGGAGTTACTTAAGCTGATTTTCCTAGTGTGTAATGTGTTCTTGGAGACTTTAAATTGACCTGTGTGTCTGAACTGATCTCATTTTTTGTGTTTTTTTTTTTTTCCCCCCTCAGTCCATCTCTGCTCCAGGAAGTGGTATCTGGAGTGATGGCAAGGACAAGAGCGACGGCTCCCAGGCACACACATGGAATGTGGAGGTTCTCATTGACGTGGTCAAAGAAGTGGTGAGTCATCTTTTTATTTAGAATAGCAACCTAAAATGTGAACTAGCATTGTCCTAAATCATGGGTATTTCCACAGCTTAAATGTTGTTCACATTTCATGTCAGCGTTGTTTCACTGCCACTACCACAGACAGCTACACTTGCCCAAAATGTTAGCATTTTTGAGTGGTAAGGAAGATTGGACATCAAACTGTCAACTGTGATAACTATTTGTCCAATTAAAATGCTTTTTCTGGATAAATACTGAAATAATGTGTATCTAAATGGCTGATATTTGCTTGTGTGTAGAACTTCATGCTTTGCTAAGATGCGAAAACTTCCCCTACATTAACAAAACAAAAATGTAACAAAATGAAATAGCACTGCAATATATGTTAACACTATAATTTACTGGAGACTTGCATATTCACCATTTTATCATGCCACCCTGGAGATTATGTTAATGTTTTGATCTCTGCCAGCCTCATGTGAGGTATGAAGGAAATGTTTGCAAAAGCTAATTCTGCATGCCTTTTTTGTTTGTGCCCTAGAATCCCAATCTGAACTTCAAAGAGGTGACATATGAATTAGACCACCCTGGATTTATGATCCGGGACAGTAAAGGCCTGCAGATAGTGGTGTATGGCATCCAGAGGGGGCTGGGCATGGAGGTGTTCCCCGTTGACTTAATCTATCGGCCATGGAAACACGCCGAGGGACAGGTAACTCGCCAACACTCACTCCACGCTCTGAGTCAAGATGGCATGGTTATGTAAGTGTTTTATAGTAGTGGCAAACTAGGATGAGGGGACGTTTTGTTGCTCAAAATTAAGAGGGAGGCTATCTGCACTACGTGTCCAGATAGAGAAATCAATTCCTACTTACAATTTAAGTTGTTGTTGAGCCTTGTATGGCATTTGCTGCAGTGGTGTTTGCAAATCCCTTTTTCTAAATGTCTCATAGCTGTCTTTCTTTTTTCAGTTGTCATTCATCCAGCACTCACTAATGAGCCCAGAGGTGTTTTGCTTTGCTGACTACCCTTGCCACACAGTGGCCATTGACATCCTCAAGGCCCCGCCAGAGGACGACAACAGGGAGATCGCCACCTGGTACAGAATGCGTTGCCTGACCAGAATTTTGTAGCATGTGGCATGGTGCAGGTGCTCGTTTCTCCCCCTAGATGTAGCAGATTTAGACTGTTGGACTTAGTACACATGACAAACAAGACATGTGAGAAAAGTATTTGTCCAACCTCAAATTATGTATAGATTAAATGTAGTGTGACTGTAAACTTTTCAACACAAAGTCTGTGATGGTAATCTGGTCAACATGTGAGATCAAAAGGTAAAAAGGCAAATATATAACACACCTTGATGGTTTGAATCTCTTGATGGCGCTACAGTCTCTTTGACTGGTTTGTGTCTCTAACTCCCTTCACAGGAAAAGCCTGGACCTGGTGGAAAGCCTGCTTAGGCTGTCTGAGGTGGGCCAGTATGAGCAGGTGAAGCAGCTGTTCAGCTTCCCCATCAAGCACTGCCCTGACATGTTGGTGCTGGCGCTGCTCCAGATCTCCACCTCCTGGCATACACTGCGCCACGAGCTCATCTCTACCCTCATGCCCATCTTTCTGGGCAACCACCCCAACTCTGCCATCATCCTGCACTACGCCTGGCATGGACAGGTGGGTGGCTTGTTGTTGATGATACTTGTTGGGGTTGTGGACAATATTTTCATAGACAAGAGGTGTGTTTATGTGTGCTGCAGGTTTTCATAGGTCTGGGCTTGGGCAATTTTCAGGGTGTTTGTTTTCTTGGTGTTTTTCTCTCACATCAGCCTGTCTATTCTGAGCTTGGTATTCACCTTGGCTGTGTATTCTCTGTAGTCACTGAAACCCGTTGTTTGTGTTTTCAGGGCCAGTCTCCCTCCATCCGCCAGCTAATCATGCATTCGATGGCTGAGTGGTACATGAGAGGGGAGCAGTACGATCAGGCCAAGCTGTCTCGCATCCTGGATGTGGCCCAGGACTTGAAGGTATGTTGTAGTGGACTAAATTTTTGTGATTTCAACACAACTGATTTTTTTTTTTTTTTACCTCCAAGCCTAAAGGGAAAGTGTGGTGACAGTGTTGCAGTATTCTAATCTATGGCATTGAATGTGTTCTATCCCCAGTTTTTTTGATTCTTGAGGTGACTTTAACATTGAAAATAGTTTTTTTGCAACTTTAACGGATTGCAACCTAAAATCTTTTTTTAACTTGGATGTTTATAAGCATTACCAATGCAAACAATCTTTAGTCTCAAAATACAGGCATATGTAAAACCTGTCAAACTATCAGTTCTTCTTTCAAAGGCTCATTAAATTGGAGAATGAAAAATATCTTCAGTGTACTTAATCAGAAGATAAAAAATGAAACCAGCAATGGGGTGACAGTGTTTCAACATGGTGATTTTACTGTAGTTAGGTATTTAACAATATTTAAATCAGAAACTTCCATGTTCTGAGTAGTCCTCAATACAGCAGCTCACTGAAATGACCTCGCAATATAACTAACTCAAATAATTTCCTGTGTCTCGGAAAAAAATAGGATTCTACCTGACTCACTTGAGTGATGTTAGCTAAATTGCTTCGAAAAGGGCAGCTAACCAAACTGCAACATGGCAGCAAAATCCATCTTCGGTAATCAATGTCTACATATACTGAAATGGCATCGCTTTCTTAATCCTAAACATAGAATAAGCACCTTTTAATCAGCCACATGAGGGTGGGGGAAAGTTTCACTCAGTTTATTCCCCATCATTGAATACTTCTAACCAGTTGCCACAGCTGATGCATGCAGTGTCAGCAACATTAGCAGAAGGAAGGAGAGATCCTGCTGTATGCAGTGTATTTACACATACTGACAGGAGAGTAAGACTTGGAATCCCCAGGTACTTGAATGTCATCTAATAAGTTAACCACATTCAATGCCTTGCTTTCATATTGTGATGTCGAGTCAACCTTATGTTGAAATCCTCGTTGTATTGAAGGGACATGGCCTCAGCTTGGTTTGTGCAAGACAAATTAAAGTACAAATGTTGCCCAGAACAGGGGCTGCAACAGGAGAGAATTTCTAATGGTAATATCAATTTTTTTTTGCTTGTGGTATTACCAAACACATTGATAGTCATGTGTTGTTGACCAGTGGTTTGACCTTTTTTGAAGCAGTTTATGTGCTGCTGTTTGATAGTATGGGTTACTGGAGAATTAGTTGTTTTGAATCTTGTTGCTTGGCTTGGATCCTATTTTGGATCCTTACTTAGACAAACAAACTTATTAAGACTCAGATCCATGACCATTGTTTATCAATGCACCTTGATGATGATAGAGCCAAGGCCATAACCAGTCTATTACTGTGGCCATTATTGTGACCACTAGAGGGACAAATAAAATTACTCCTGTTCATGATAATCTAAATCTCAAACACATGGGCGTCTATGAGAAAATTAATCATTTTACCTCTGCTACCTAAAATGTATCCCTTTCCACAACACTGGAGATTTGAATTGTCTGACATTCCTTGGCACTTTACCTTGGCCTTTGTGGCAAAAGTCTGCAAGAGGCTGAGGAGCAGTTGCAACAAATGGAGAAAAGAGGCAGTTACTTGTTCTGTGATATTCTCCCACTTGGTAATAAGGATTGTGATTGGTTTCCAACTAGGAATGGCATATTGAAATATTGTTTTAGCTCTACCTGAACTCTGAAATGCAAGCATCATAATCATGTGATTATCATTGTCTACTCTCCAGTCTCTATCAATGCTGCTGAATGGTACTCCATTTGCCTTTGTTATTGACCTTGCTGCACTTGCCTCTCGCCGTGAATACCTCAAACTTGACAAATGGCTGACTGACAAAATCAGAGAGCATGGGGTGAGTCTTAACATCAGTACAGACATGATCAGTATTCAAGGATCAATTATTGTTGTTTGTGGTTTTCTTAAGTATGCCATTAAATATATTTTCAGCATAGTAATGTTCCCTGAGAGCATCTTATTTCATAGTCTATAATATGTGCTTTGTGTGTGTGTGTGTCAGGAACCCTTTATCCAGGCGTGTGTGACATTCCTGAAGAGGCGCTGCCCATCCATTATGGGTGGTCTTGCTCCAGACAAGGACCAACCCAAAAGCGCTCAGCTGCCCCCGGAGACCTTGGCCACAATGCTGGCTTGCTTGCAGTCCTGTGCTGGGTGAGACACTATCTAGCTGTAATGACAAGAAATGGTCCAGTTCTTGTAGTTTTGGTTTGCCTGGTACTTAATTGACTGTTTTGCTGACTGTTCCAATGAAAGTTTGATAATGTCTGTGTTACTCAAGTGTATCCCAGCGTTTGTAGTGTTGGACAGTCTTGACCAGATTGTTTCATCTAAGACTAAAAATCTGTCTTGTTAATGTGATTGTTAAGAGGAAGTGCAAGACAGAATGACATCTATGAATAACCATAGTGGGGGGAAGAAAACTACATATTCCAGTTAGTTTTGTGATTTCTTTTTTGTTTTCTTACACCCCACTCTCCCTCCCCCAGGAGTGTGTCCCAGGAGCTGTCAGAGACAATCCTGACCATGGTTGCCAACTGCAGCAACGTGATGAACAAAGCCCGGCAGCCCCCACCAGGGGTGATGCCAAAAGGACGCGCTCCCAGCACCAGCAGCCTCGACGCGATCTCCCCTGTACAGGTATGTATCTTATCTCCATGTGAAGGGCACAATCCTGCCTTCACAACCTATTACCTTTTTAAACAAAACCACAGCTGGGGTAATATGGAACCTGTAACAAAAGTTCTTTGGTGAAGATGATGCATGATTCCAGTAAATCCGTTTCAAAGACTGTCCCCAGTCTCAGGGAAAACATCAGTCTCCCAATATTGGACATGTATTTACTACAGTTAACAGCTGACATTGGTCCCTACTGACCATTCTGTCCTGGGATTCAAGGTTTTTAGATGCCTTGTAATGTAAGAAATACATGTGAGTGGAGAAATGCAATCCCCATTTTGATTTCCCAGAAAACTAACTGAAGATATGTTTGTTTTTCTGTGATGCTGGCGATTGTTTTTCTGAATTAATTGGTGTGGAAGTTGTATACAGGTTTTTTTTATTTTCCATGAACATGGTTATGAGGAGGTACAGATCAAGCAACTAATCACATGTTTCTGGCTCTTTTCCTCCCCATCCCAACCTCTTGCTTTCTCTATCATTCTCGCTCCTCCAGATGGACCCTCTGTCGGCCATGGGTTCCCTGAACCTGGGGGGCACGGCTACCTCCCATACCCAGAGCATGCAGGGTTTCCCCTCCTCGCTGAGCTCTGCTTTCAGTAACCCCCAGTCCCCGGCCAAGGCCTTTCCACCTCTCTCCAACCCTAACCCCAGCACACCGTTTGGGGGCATTGGCAGCCTCTCCTCGCAGCTCCCTGGTATGGACTCTGGTACTAAGCTTTTTCATTATTTTCTACCAAAACACATGTCATACTGTTGTCAGTCGTTAGACTTCATTTTTTAGTTTTGCCCTGAGAAATGACAAGGGAACAATTTTATTGTGGGTACAGTAGTTACAATTGTTTAATTTATACATTATGTATGGGCAGGTCATGTGATGAAACATGTATGGTCAAAGTTTAGAGGAAAATGGAATACACATTTCTACTTTTTTCCAACCCCCATTTCGGACCATTTTGGTAGAAATGCCTGTATACAGCATGTCATTTCATTCATCAACGGGTGTATCCTAATCCTCAGGCAGAGCCCTATTGGCTATCTGTGTAGTATGAAAACGAAAGGTGTTTCAGCCCTTGGTGCCTTGGTTCCTAGGCTCTGGAATGCCCTGCCTGAAGAGCTAAGGCTGGCAAAATCGCTGTTAATGGTTGTTCGTTGTCTCACTTCCAGGTCCTCTGACTTCAGGCATCGGCTCTGGTATTGGTTCTGGTCTGGGGATGCCAGCAGTGAGCAACGACCCATTTGGCACCAGGAAGATGAGCACACCGGGCCTGAACCCACCCACCTTTCAGCAGAGTAAGATGAAGGCCTGTAAGTGGTGGTGGTGGTGTGACTGAGAGCCCCGCCCTGCGCTGCTCAACACTGTATTTCCTCTCCACTGATCATGATTAATTTCTCATTTACTAATTTTTATTTTATTTCTCATGCACCCTAGACATTTCTCATTAGTGTCTACCAAAAACGTTAATACTTATATACCTCATTGTGTGTAAGAGGTTCTAAATGATATATCGTTTTAATTTCTTATCAATGTTGGAAATTTTTCTTGTGAATCTTGGAGGAAATACAGGTCAGTCTTCCATTTTGTGTCTGCTTCTGCTGACAGCCCCACTTTAGTGTCCTACTTGTATTCATAGCATCAACACGAGGTTTAATTTGACCAGTTGGAATCCTTTTGATGCCTTATGTGTTGCTTTTCATAATGTTTTAATTAGCTGCTGTACCCATGCTTCATCAGTGTTAGCTCATAACAGTCGAGTGGATAATGAAACCCCAAGAAAAATGAATTTCTTCTGTCCTCCTTTAGCTGACCTCTCGCAGGTGTGGCCAGAGGCAAACCAGCACTTTAGTAAGGAGATAGACGACGAAGCAAACAGCTACTTTCAGCGCATCTACAACCACCCACCTCACCCCACTATGTCTGTGGATGAGGTATGTAGCTATATGCTACACTTGTGTTAAGCAAAAAGACAAAATTCGGGATCAGACCACCATTTGCTTTGAGAAAAATCTGTCATTAGTTCTACACCTTATTCTCACTAATTGTTGCCCCCCCCCACTCCTCCTAGGTACTGGAGATGCTGCAGAGGTTCAAGGACTCAACCATTAAGCGGGAGCGAGAGGTGTTCAATTGCATGCTGCGGAACCTATTTGAGGAGTATCGCTTCTTTCCCCAATACCCAGACAAGGAGCTGCACATCACCGCCTGTCTGTTCGGTGGCATAATTGAGAAAGGCCTCGTCACCTACATGGCCCTGGGCCTTGCCCTTCGATATGTTCTTGAAGCCTTAAGAAAACCTTATGGATCCAAAATGTATTACTTTGGCATCGCTGCTTTAGATAGGTTCAAAAACAGGTATGAGAATTCACTTTCGTTTTTTTTTGTTTTTTTAATGAATATCAATTTTACATCAGTCATATTGGGGCTGTGAAGACAGGCTAACTGATATCTCTGTCCCTTTAGACTAAAGGACTATCCCCAGTATTGTCAGCACTTGGCCTCAATTGGCCACTTCTTGCAATTTCCCCACCATTTACAAGAGGTAAACAGGTTTCCTTAATTTCCTACATTCTTAATTCTTTGATCTTTGTTCATCATTCTTGCAATCTTACTCTGTCCCAGCCATAGCCACGGGCAGAGAATCCTACTCCTAGATAAATAAGTCTCTCGCTCTGCACTTCCCATATCCTGTGCGTGCAGTATATTGAGTATGGCCAGCAGTCACGGGACCCTCCGGTGAAGATGCAGGGCTCCATCACCACCCCTGGCAGCCTGGCTCTGGCACAGGTCCAAGCCCAGGCCCAGTCGCAGCAACCAGGTGGACCCAAAGCCCCCCAGCCAGGACAGCCTAGCACCTTGGTCACCACCGCTACTACTACAACCACAGTAGCCAAGACCACCACCATCGCAAGACCCACACCCAGCAGTTTCAAGAAGGATGTGCCTGTACGTATGGCTGTCTGGTAAAAGACTAAACACCCAAGTTATGGCTTGTCACTTTAACACAGTTGTCAGCTCAAGATTTAATTTTGCTGGTAGTAAGGATGATAATAATAGTATGACAGTCCATTCACTTAGAAAACAGTACAAAGTTGTTACTTTTTGAAATTTGAATTTTGAAATCTCTGCACCTGTTAGAGGGATAATTGTTCTGTTTTTGCTTGCAGCCCTCAATAAACACTACCAATATTGACACCCTGCTGGTGGCCACAGACCAAACTGAGAGGATCGTAGAGCCTCCAGAAAATGTCCAGGAGAAAATCGCCTTTATTTTCAACAACCTTTCTCAGTCCAACATGACACAGAAGGTAAAGGGGAAACTGATAAGATGTGGCTGCATCTCATGCTCCTCAAGAGTGTAAGAACCTTTGGAATTTTAAAACCCTATATTTCATGCTGACAGGTTGAGGAGCTGAAAGAGACTGTGAAGGAGGAGTTCATGCCGTGGGTGTCTCAGTACCTGGTGATGAAGCGTGTCAGCATTGAGCCCAACTTCCACAGTCTCTACTCCAACTTCCTGGACACACTCAAGAACCCCGAGTTTGTCAAAATGGTCCTCAACGAAACATATAGGAACATCAAGGTAAAACATTTTTTCCATTGGGTGGTAACTGGATTTTTTTCAGAACCTGATATACCTTTGACCAATCAGATTGAAGTAGCCGTTGTAGGTAATGTTTGCAGCTACATATTTGTCCCAGCAAGCCTCATCTTGAATACATGTTTTTCTCCCCTTATCCCTCCTCCCCATCTCTCCCTTTCTTCCAGGTTCTCTTGACCTCAGACAAGGCGGCTGCCAATTTCTCTGATCGCTCCCTGCTGAAGAACCTGGGCCACTGGCTGGGCATGATCACACTGGCCAAAAACAAGCCTATCCTCTACACAGTAAGAATTTCCCAGAATGTCATAGACATCTGTTTAACACCACATTTGAATAGTGTTTTGTATACAAGTGCCCGAAAAGCAATTGTTTTTTGGGCATTTACTTCCAAAGTCATTTTAGTTCTATTGTATCATTGTGCTGTGGGTCTCCTGAAGGCTTTTTAGTTGGCTGAGCTTTTTTTTTTTTTTTTTTTTTTCCCCCCCTCAGGACCTGGAAGTGAAGTCTCTCCTGCTGGAAGCCTATGTGAAAGGGCAGCAGGAGCTGCTGTATGTGGTTCCCTTTGTGGCCAAAGTCCTGGAATCCAGTCTACGAAGTATGGTGAGTAACACATTTTAGTTCTGAGCATTCCCCAACACCACACTACACACTGTTACCTTGGTCAAAAATATCCTGTATTGTTGGTATTTATCAAAATTTGTTGACTGCTATTAATGCTAATAAAAAGTGTCCTCGATGGCGTTGTTAACCACAGTATAATGAAACCAGTATGTCAGGCCATTCCTACACCACACCTGATTCCACTAGCTGGTGTATTTGAAATGACTTATAATGTCTCATAATGAAGTCTTCAATCACATGCATGTAAACAGATTTTAATTAAGTTATTTGTACATAAATGCATTTATTATTAATGAAGGTATTTGATGTCCGCCTGATTTTTCTTGAGTGATTTTAATTTGTAAAATGTCCTGTCTCTCTGGTGTTGTAGATCTTCAGGCCCCAGAACCCCTGGACCATGGCCATCATGAATGTTCTCGCTGAGCTACATCAAGAGCATGACCTCAAGGTAATGGTTTTTCCCTTTGTCACAGCCAATTAATAATCTGAAAGTAATTCCTGTGCTACATATTACTTTACTACCAGCAAATTTGTCAGTGTGCTCTGAGGAATGTGATGTTCTGTACACAGTAAGAAGCACATTAAGTCTTGTTTGTTCTCAAACAGTCCAGTTTGATACCAGTGTGCTCTGCTACTCAGTCCACCAATATACAAGCTCACTTGCATATTACTACTTAAGCCAAAGGTGATTCCATATACTGGTGTACAAGGCACTAGCTAGGGACCTCTGAACAATGGCTAGTTACCAGCTAAGGTAGCAGGTAGAACACACTTTCCAGCTACAATCTATATTATTGGCTAGTGTTGATTTCACACCCTGTTGATATATGCTCTCTTGTTCACTGCAGCTGAACTTGAAGTTTGAGATTGAAGTTCTATGCAAGAACTTGTCTCTGGACATCAATGATCTGAAGCCAGGAAACCTGCTGAAGGACAAGGACAAGCTGAAGAGCCTAGAGGAGCAGCTGTCGGCACCAAAGAAGGAGGCAAAGCCTCCAGAGGAGATGCTTCCTATTGTCACCACAGGTGGGTGCTCTACCTTGCTCTGCCTCCTCCACATTCAGTGTTTTGCAGACTCCCTGCTGTCTTTCTACTTTGCCTGCACCTAAATCAGAAAGTTTTAATTATTTGATCTGAACACAATTTATTTGTGTTGGGATTTACAGCTACTTGTGGTTAAGTTATTTTTCTTTAATTTCTGCTGTCTTGCTGCTCATTGTGGCTGGATATTCATTTTCCCCTTCCTGGATATTAATCAAAATAGCATTTTGTAACCAACAGGAGACTTTGTTCCATTTGCAGCTGCCCCTTCCACCCCTGCAGCAACTACCACCACCTGCACAACCACTGGGCCCCCCACCCCACAGTTCAGTTACCACGACATCAATGTGTACGCCCTGGCAGGCCTTGCACCACACATCAATATAAACATCAATGTAAGTACCAGGTCTCTGCAAACCACTGGCTGAGGTGCTGTAAATGATACCGATACTCCTACTGAATGATGGGCATTTAAACATGGAAATGCAAAACAAAAATCAGTGATGTAAAGCTACAGTAGTGGCACTATTACACGATTTGGGGGATGACTTCAGTGAAACCCCAAGTCCTCTGGTCTTAAGCACTGCTGTGTCCCCAGTTCAGGAGGCTGAAAGCTGTTAAGAATTACTGGATATTTGGAGTTCAGCTGCTACTTCTCTCTTTGCCCTCTCTTCTGTCGCTTTCCTGTCTGTCCTCTTTCCTCCCCATTATCTTTTTTTTTTTTTTTTTTTTTTTTTTTTTTCCCCTTTTTTTTTTCTTTTTTGTCT
>OOFE01011035.1:0-13440 GCA_900323365.1 Monocentris japonica
GATGGCACGTGCGAGCCCTGTACATCTTCTTACATGCTCCGACTAGTTACTGCCGTAAGCTGTTCACCACCCTACTGTCCCCGCTCCTCCTGTGGCCCCCGTTTTGGCAGCCTCTCAAAAGCCTTGCATAGTATTACACCCTCCACTACTGGAATGTTTTCACTTGAGAGAACTGCCAACCAGCAAAGCCGGAGTCAATTGCTGGAATAATGGCACAACCAGCAAAAGCCCACAGCTCTGCTTTTAGAATCAGCAAAAGGCAGAGAGAAATAACAGTAAGTGGTCTCAATTTCCAATCCGCATGTTTGTTCTACCATTAACCACCCCCATCCTTGATAAATGGAACAGTCTGACATGTTTGGGGCTCCAGTGCACGACGATGCAAAGGGGGAGGCATATAAGTCTGGGCTGTTCGCTGGCTTCATTTGCAGAGCCAAGCTACTTGGGGGGGCAGACAGAGGCCTTCCTTCCAAAACATGTCCACCCAGTCAGACGAAAAAACACTCATTACCACAGCGCCAAGAGGCCAAGCCAGCCCACTGGGGGATAATAACTAGGCATCTGCTTAAATTTGATATAATGCTAGTGCACTGGGGAGTCTGGGGTCTGCGATAGTAGCAGAAGTTTTTGTGCTCCCTTAAGCCGTTTGACTCGCACTTGAAGCATTTGAAGAAATGCTGTTCCTTTATTCAAACTTGGGGCTTTATAATGGGATAAAGCCTCAAGTAAAACCTCAGGGTGACATTTACCATATTTTGAGTGTATGATTACCCTTATTTACTGTTCTGTAGAGAACCCTTAACTAACAAAATCATGATAATGAGTCACTCTCCCCTCCGTTTGATAGGACCGGCTTGAGGCTTGAGGAGCCATTTTGCTGGTGAAATTTCAGAGATTACATTTGCTGTTCCTTATCTCCTAAATTAACTCATTACCTTGACATCCTGCTTTGCCTCCCTAGGAACGGATTGGCCTTGAATTTGTAATGAAACATGGCTGTCCCCTCACGTCCCATATGCACCGTGATAGATTCACCGGCAGCCCTGTTCTTGCCATTGATTTTGACTTCACTCCACGGCCAGATGAATAACCTTGAGGACGGGAGGAAAAAATGAGAAAGAAAGGAAGATGAGAATTGGGGTAAAAATAGAACCTGTGTTCCCTCTGAAATTAAGTTCTATCATCGGCAAGGTTGTTTTTTTTTTCTTAGCCTGCCGACAAAATCCCGACGAATTGCATGTGAAGAATTTTCTTGATTGATTTCTGAGAAAAGCTGTGTTTGTTGTTGGATTTGTTGTCGGAGGGACACATAGAGCTCTTGGTCAAAAAATAGGTGCACAAATTGTCCCTGGTTTCCTGCTGCTGTCTCTTGGTCATATGTGTGTCCATGCCCTTATCTGCCCGTCATAATGCTTACTGCGGTATATCTCTGGCTTCGGAGACAAATTGTACAAAAGACTTCCCGTGAAGCCAACCATCGGTATGCTCTAAATTGGGTCCAATCAATTTCATACAATGCCTCCACAAGGCAAAACCAAGAAACCAACTAAGCAAAACATCTCAGTCGTGTCAATCGCATCCTTTCCTTGAAGCTTACGCTAATTGCATTTGCAAATTGCCTAAGATGATGAGTTTGCACCCGCTGTAGGATTTGGTGATTGCGAGCTGCGATAATGATGGATTTCCTCACATTAATTTCTGAAATGTTGTTAATGAAGAGGCAGCCACTTACAAATGTGGATTATGTATGCATTGCACATTGCAAAACAAACTCTTAAGGCTGGCGTCATTAGCAACAACTATTCCAATTAAAGTCTCAATCTGTGGAGGTGTTTTTCTTGGGCCAGATGTAAGGTGGATGTTGGGCTGTGGCAAGTAATCCTTGGTACTACCATACCAACACGCCAGATTGACCTCTGTACCAATCCATGCATACGTATGCACTGTTAACAGACTTTATGATATCCAAGATGGCCACTGGTAGACCCTTCTCAATTCTTTAGCCCAGCTTTGACATGGATGGCACTTTTCTGCTTTCTGGAGCTCTGAATCAAATTAAGGGAATCTTACATCCACTTGGAGAGAAATGATCTCTCTTTATGTTAGAATCTTAGAATGTTGTTTCGTAATTTATCCCTTTACTGCAAATGGCATCATTCATTAAGGTCTCCATGGTTCCCTACCTTCGATTTCTCATTGTGTGCATGGCAGTGTGCATGCATGAAGGCAACCAGCCTTGCGTAACGGCTCAGATAAAAGTGCAACTCTTTCTAATCTGTAATCTGAGTGACCCACTATATAGTAGAAAAAGAGATAAGATGAGGGGCCTGGGCAAGTGTGGTGATAAGAAGGGATTGAGGGCAGGTATTGGGTTGCTGCGGAGTTGCTACTCCTAAGGCAAGGGAACGTACGGGGCTTTACTGTCTCTTTGTGATTGTTTATTGTGGGCCATGCCATAGCCTACTGATCAGTCTGCTGCATGCTGGCAGTGATTGGAGTTATGATCTCTTTTTACAACTTTGAAGGACACCGCTGCTGTTCGGGGATTGAGAGGGCACATAATTCAGCGCCAACGCATGAATCACACTCGGTTAATATTATGTTTTCTGTACGCTTCATTGTAATATGGTGATTCAGCTCCTGGCAGCTGCACTACACACCACGGCTCTTTGGTAGAGGTTCCTTCTAATGTGAGGGAGGAGGGCAACTTCAATGTCACACATCCTCGCTGTGCTCAACCCTGCAGCACCTCTGGACCTTCAATCAATAACTTGGGAGCACATCCTCCCGCTCTGGCTGGCCGGCCCTGCTAAGAGCCTCCACGGGGCCTGGGGAAACAGTCAAGCGCAGACAGACATCCCTCCAGTGGCTGTGTGCACGGAGGTGGATGTTTTCCGTCATGTTACCCAGCGTTTTACATCAGGACAACTTTCTGTCATGGCGAGGAGATGTGAGTGAGTAACCGGTGTCCCCGTCATGATCTACCAAAGGAGGGTTTGGGCGCAGTGAGCCGTGGCTACCACTAGATACTGCTGCAACCTGAAATCTGGCCGTCCCTCTGGAGAATCAGCCGTGAAGTTGGGTGGCCGCTGAGAGCCAAGGCGGTGTTGCGTGACGCCACCGTCATCTGTTCATCTGTAAACATTGAGACAAACAAATGTAGATGACATGTTAGAGAAGGAAACCAACTAGCAAAGACCGCATCACCGCATATGAAAAAGTAGACCTTTTTACCTGTTAATTGGCTTCAGTTCCATCAGTGCTGATCCGAAATGTCGAGATGGAGATACTGTATTTTTACCACTGGAGCCAAGTGCCTGGCTCAACAATTCACAGACCTGTTGAGACATTTCTTTGGAGAAACACAAAATCCCAGAAAAATTCCCCCTCAGGCTCGCTTCATTTATACACATTTGCACAATGCTCTGTCCACAGCATGGCTTACTGTTGAAAGCTGTTTGCCCAGGAACAACATTCTCTCAGGACCAAACATATCCTCTTTCCTGGCACCCAAACTGCAAAGCACCAGTTGCCGACAGTAAATGATGTTGTCTCTGTGTGTTGTCTCATCGTCTTTCTCTGTGTACGGTAAACACAGTCACTCGCTCATGACTCCATCCCAAGCTATGAGGTCACTCCATACTGGCTGGTTCTCTGTTTACTCTCCATCCACCTCCTCTCTCTCTCCCTCTCTCTCTTTTTCACTATCTCTTCCTCCTCTCGCTCATTCGCGTCGTATCTCAATCTCTCTCCCTAGACGTGCAGGAGCAGTAACGGTGAAAAACACACAGCCACGGGGCCAGTCTCTCCAGCTCATTGAATTTGCAGGATGTGCGCAAAATGAATTGTGTTTGGAGAAGGAAAGGAAGGAGGTGCATCGTCCTTCCTGGATTACAATGCCTTTCATTTCATGTCTCCCTTTTAAAATTGTCCCGTAGAGACAAAATGATTGTTTTCTGCGTTGACCTGCTTCAGCAAACATCCTTTGATATTTACTTGACAAATTGTTTGTGTGCTTGATATTGAGGTGTCATTGCAGATTGCATTGAACCGCTGGAACATAGGCCAGACTGTTGATATAACAGACATGGTATACATTACATTGGATGGGACCTGGATTCCCCAACAGAATTGGGGAGATCATCAGGGGGGTCTGCACAATTACTGAAGAGCCAGTGAGTCACGCTAATGCTTTCCTACTTATTCCACGCTATTTAGCCAAATACTTAAACCCAGTTTCTCTTGTAATGTTATTTAAAATGGGATTTGGTGCTGTACAGAGGCTTAGGGTGGCAGTGACTCCGGTAATCTGATACAGCCAGTGGACTAGTGGTTTAAACATCGAATCGATGTGTAGCTAAATAAGCTGGGTGCTGGTCGTGTGCCAGGATAGGGATCAAAATGACTCATCCCTCGTTGATGACCTCGTTAATAACTCCAGCTCAATTTGGCCAATATAGTGTTTTCCTATTGCAACATTGTAGGCCCTCCTCCTTTCTTATGTGGCTGGCCCCCACAGGCCTGGAGATGCTATGTGTGTGTGTGTGTGTGTGTGTGTGTGTGTGAGAGAGAGAGAGAGAGTTTGTCGTTGTTAATGACAGGGATGATGTTACCAGGGATAGACAGCCTCGATTCAAAGCACCAACCCATGTTCTCCTCCAAACAATTTACCCATCACACACACACACACATAGACACACACACACACAGAGACTCTTATACAGTGTTTGCATGCGAGTGACTAAATGTTTGAATCAGGGCAGCTGATGATGTATGCCTGCTTCCACAGAATGGCAGTGTGCTGCCACTGAGGAGCGGTGGGCAAGGACACGGGTATGATCCCCATTAACAGAAAGTGTCCTGTCGAAGTGCCCTTGAGCAAGACACGTTGTAAGTCACCCTGGATACAAGCATCAGCTAAATGTCTGAGTAACAACCGGGGGAGGCGCAGAGTAAAAACCAGCACCAGCCCCCTCTCTCACCCAGGGCGGCAAGTCAAGGCCGGACTGCAGTGCAGCGTACTTTCTCATTAACTTGTGTAATGAGCTGAGTGTATAGATGCAGCCGGTCCCGGACCCCTTGGTCCCCAGGGTGGCCCCTTCTGTCCCACCATCAGTCAGGGAGTCAGTGTGTCAGATGTTTTATTCTAGACAGCTGGGTGTGTTTTTGTCAACTGGGTAGTGGAGGGGGTGTTGGTGGATAGCTTCACATAGCTACCTGCTGGACCACTGCGGGCTTACATCAAACGAGCAGAACACCTGTTTCCAGATAGCGGTCCTCGTTCAGCCGCCTTGCATCTCTGCACAGATGAAAGGACCTGAAAGTTTCAGACCAGGGGAAATTGCACCCGAGATCAAAGACGTGGCATTGTTTAAAAGGTGGAACAGAACGGTTTTCAATGGCTGAATGCGTTGGATGCTGCGTGAGATGCTACGTTCATCATGCTTGAAGTGGTGCTCAAAAGCCATCACAATGATTATTGTTATAATCAGAGTGTGATATAATACACACTATGCAGAAAAAGCAAGCGGGTTGACTCCTTTATGTAGCAACTATATAGTTGATGACATGATATTAAATTAAATGGAATGTTTGCCTGATAATTATATTGTAGGAAAGGTTAATCTCCGCTTCCAAAGGGCTTATAATCTGTTTGGAATTCTTTACAGAGCACCTCATTCAAGTGTTACTGTGAATTTTCCTTTCATTGAGCAAACGGATTGTAATCGTCTGGACAGAAAGATTTAAGTTCTCTGTCTGAGAAACTTGCTTTGGTGTGCAGTATCTCTATGGCCATGACAAAGACGCAATGAGACTTCTTTCTCTCTGTGTTTGTATCAGTGACACAGAGTGAACCGTTAGACAGTAAAAGCTAAAAGAGACAAAACCCCTCAGTTTGGGCACATTTGGTCTCAGAATCACATAAATCTTCTTAACATCCATCAGTCTTTGAGATCGTGCCCAGTAATAATTTATGGCCATTTGGTGCCTCATCACTTAGAGGCTCATATCTCTTTTGAATCAAGTGGTTGATGTACGAACACTCTGTTATCGTCAGGCTCCTTTCTGTACTTTAGCATCTCTTTGATCCTGCTGGTTACAAGACGTTTTTCAATACTAACTGCAGTGTGTATAGTATGTATGTATGTCTATTGAACATGCTGCAGCTCTTGTGTTATGAAGCGTTATGAGCACAGTATAACCTGACATGACACATTCATTATATATTGTTAAGTATAATAGTATGACTGCGTTGTGAGATTGACGAGTTCTAGTTGTTTCTCAGTCCCTTGACTTTTTTTTTGAGATTTTTTTGATTTTGAAATACAGTGCAGGAGGTTTTTTTGGAGATCGAAGTTTTAATTGTAGCTAACTTTATCCATATGGAATTATATCTATACATTTGAAGAAGAAGAAATGATCATAATAGTGTACCTCTAAAATAAAGAGGATCCAGTAATTTGTGTTCACTGTGTGCTCTCAATAATATTGGAAGAGTAGGAATCTCTGGATATGTTACTTACTCAGTCTTCATCAGAAAGAAAGCTGTGATAATGGTGATTGGATAATGACCATTATTCTTAAAAAGCTGATCAAAGCTGATGTCAGATCGCTTAAAGACATTTTAACAGAGGTTTAGCTGGAGGACAGACTCTTTAAGTCCAGTTCCCAAAGCTTCAAAGAAAATTTTAGCATCACCTTTTCATGGGTTTCTCTTGCTTTGTTTCTCTTAGTTTCTCATGCTCAGTTTCCTTAAACTTGCTTGACATCCTTTGCAAAATCATCCAGAGGAAACATGTGGTACAGTCTATAACTCCTAAGTATCATAACAATGATACCACAGTATATCACAGTATGCATGGGACTTAATATGTTTGGTTTGTGATTACAATGTGCTCAAAATGTCCTTACAGTGTTCTTCAAATGCTGAAATATGCCTCTGCATGGCTTGGTATTTCTGACTCTGACACTTCTCAGCCATAAAGGACAATACCAATCTCAAAGCCCTGTGGCCCAGTGTTGAATACTGAGGCCACAGAAATGTCAGAATTTCCATGTTTTTGCAAAGCGAGAGAGACATTAGGTGAATTTCAGGGGCATGATGGTGTTTGAAGTGTAAACCTCCAGAGAAAGATGGTCCCACGGTATCTTTCCTTCCCTTTCACATCAGGATATCAGCAGAGTGAAGAGATACTATTGAACCGAGGACAACATACATTTCGGATTACCACGTGCAAGCAAGATATCTCCAACCTGCATTTGTGAAGAAGAAATAAAAGGATTGCCAAATGTGGCATCCCCCCCCCAATAATAAATAATAAATAACATATTTCAGTTGAATGTGTGTGCATGGAGGTGAAATACAGGCATGTGTGATTCATCTATGTGCACATTTTCAGCATATATACTGTGTCTCCCCATGTAAAGCCATCAGTAAAGGGTTAGAACAACACTGCTAAGGGTATGTGTATGTGACTTGCTCTCACCACAAAGGATCAATTGCACTTTTTTTTAAACAAAATGATACCCCACTGTTTGAAAATTAGTTACACTTCAAAGAGAGAGCTGTACAGAGAAACGCTCCTTGTTCCTCTAAATTAATTGTGGAGGTATACTTGCATAAAATTCTGTGGATGGTCCTAAAAACAAAAGATCAAGCGTCTTTGCTGGCCTGATGATCAGTTCTTTCACCAACGATTTGAAAATTGAGCACCATGAAATGCCATTGCATCGGGCAAGTACACTGCATTTGCCAAAACATAAACTGACCCGTTCTCCTTTAATTCACCATAAAATGATTTTCCTCCCTCGCCTTTACAGAGTCTCCTCTGAGGTTAGCAGTCATGGTTGTGCAAATATTCATTAGGCATAAATACAAAATCAGAGTGATTCAATGGCATCGGGCACCTTTCGCCCTATCAATTTGAATGCATGGCATATCCGTAATTCATTCAGTTGCGGTAATGGGATTGCACCACTGCTGTAGTGGTAACCTTCAATGACTGCATAATGGACCGGGCACCTTTCATCTTCAGCCTGCCCTGCACCTACAGCCATGGTAATGACTTCCCCTTCATCTAAAACATGGAAATATCCAGGCTGTCCTAGCACCATTTACGATACATTACGCCTGCCTTTAACCCACTGAAGAGCTTCTTACTGCTGCTGCCTGACATATTTATGGGAAATGATAGGCTACATGAGCTGTATCCAAAAAGGTTGTGCTCTGTGTGCATGTTGGTTGGTTGGTTGGTTGGTTAGTTTGTTGCTTGGTTCATTCGTGCACAACACTTTTTGCAATGCACATTGCTTAGGGGAATTACGTTCTGCACTCTTCAGGCCTCCAGAGTCCTAAGAGTCCTGCATAAGGGAAATCCAGTGGGTCTCGTCCACCAGGCAGAAGTCACACTAGCATGAGCAGCTCTAGGTTGGTGCACGGTTCGTTCACAGACCAGGAAGTAGCTCTGTGATTTTCCAACTGTAGTGACTAAGTCAATGCATTCATTAAATATTTAGTTCAGCAATTCACTTCCAACAACATGATGCCACCGCAGCACTTTGGTGTTAACAGGTGGAACAGGTGGTCAATGTAGTTTCCCTCACTCCTCATCTGCCTCGTCTATTTCTACTTCACTTAGTTATTTCCTATATTTCCCATAATGCCTTTCGTCAACCCCCAGAGAAGGGTGTGAACGTGTTGCTTTCAATCAAAGGTGGGTGTATGGGTATATAAATATAGCTAGCTAGCCAACTAGTTTCTATGAGGCGTGTCTATGCTATCATATCCTTCAAAACGCAACCTGTCTTGTGGCTGCATTGCATTATGGTCTATGGAGGCTGCTGTCAGTGGAGAAATTGATGTCTCTTCCTCTTCTACGATGGATTGTTGAATATTGGTGCAAAATGGTCTAGAAAGAAGCCCTTGCTCTTTGATTCTGAGGGGCTGACAGATCGTTGGGTTTTAGATGGGTTTTAGATCGCTGAAAATTTTTCTGACATCAAACTCCATTGTAGCTTCTGGAAATATCTCACCATGACGTCAAGTCATCTACGTTTGGCCAGTTATCCACAGGAATAAGAAAAATACGCCACCAAACAACAATGGGCCCAGAAATGCAAGGTACATCGCCAATAGTTGTTTTAAAATGAAAGATGTAAGATGGCAACCCGTTTAATATCAGATTAAACCAGGCGTTTTAAGCAGGTCTGACTCTATCAACATAACAATCATAAATATCTGTATGCATTCAGAGAAAGCAAACATTCTATAAATGTCCCATAATGAGATCAAATATCAATTTATTAATAGGGATAATAATGACTCTATGGAGATAAATCTGATTTGTTAACTTGTCAGCACTACTATGCCGCCTCAGTTGTCAGAGAAATGGAGACCAAAGGGGGCACCGGGAAGGAATGGAAGATGGAGTACACATGAGCAGCCAATGATGAATTATATGGCGGAGGGTTTGATTAGCTTTTTATCTGCTCACGGGACTCCTGGGGATGAACGGAGATTGATGGGCTGTAGAGAGCTGACATGGTGTTTATTTGGATGGTGCATACTTGGCTGGAATGCAGTGTGCCACAGAAAGATGAGCAGCGAGACTATCCTCTCACCCCGCTCTCGTTGGCACCGTTGGATTGTATAGGAGAGCAGAGCTCCCTGCAAAATAAGAGGTACATAGACCTCTACAGTGAAGGCAATTGTGAAATTTTGATCAGAATCACTCACTGTCATGGCAAAAACTAGGAAAATAAGGCCCAGGTTGGAAAATACCCGGAATCCTTTAACTATCAACTTAACACAAATGTATTTTTCTCCAGACATGTACAGGCGTTGTCTTTGCTGCTGTGAAGGGAAGCACTCAGACTATGAAATAGATGTCCTTTGCAATTGAAGGTCACCTTAAAATATATAGCTAATGTGTTGTGAGATGAGAATTGAATGCAGTGTCAGCCAGATTATAATTAAGGAGACACGTGTGAGGTAAACAGTGATGCTTGACATTTCTGCAGATAATTGTTTTTCCTCATAGCATTTTGTTTGCATGTACAACTGAGATACACACATGTACCACAGGAAGAATATACTTGGAACACCCAAAGCTTATTTACAGTGTGCCAAAAATAACTCTAAAGTGATGACACACTAATAACAAGAGTAGAAAGAGGATCTTGGTTAAAATGTCTCAAAGGAATTGAAAAGACCTCAGTGCTGATTAATAATGAATGGGATTGCTCGGGTCTTACATAGAGGTGCTCAGCTCTCCGGCATCTTAATCTCTGGGATGTAAACAGTGAATGCCAAAGTACTGAAGCAATCAGGGGGGCAGATATAGTTCATGGTAAGTGAAGTCAATCAATACAATAGCTAGGAATAAAAGCCATTCAACTTCAGCATAAGTGAAATGGGTAACGCATACAAACAAACACATGCACAGTCATACAAATGAATGAATGAATGAATGAAACGTGAGAAAACATGCATTTTCATTTCATTTTATTGCGTAGGGTTTTACAGGTACTTGTCTGAGCTTTGAATCCCCTCAAGGCTCTTAGATGCCCACCAGAAAACACCCCGAAACAATGTTTTCTTTTACCACCTCCTGGTTTCTTAGAGGAACCCTACAATTCTTACTGCCAGCTTTTGGATCTGTGAGACATTCCAGGTCATTCAAGAACTTTTCCAAAGAACTCCTGATTATTTTGTGGTAGATTTTAATTGTGATCCCTGAGGGAATATCCTTAAGAGATGACAACTGATTTTTTGTGAAACTTAATGTGAATTAATTCTCTCAGAGGACTGTGGATAACCAAGCAGGAATGAAACGATGTGTTTGCTTGATGCTGGTTTCTGCTTTTGGTGATGATCAAATATTTTTGAATTTCTTGTTCCTAATGACTTCTGAGCTGAAATCACAAAAAAGCAGAAATGAGTGAGGTTGTGAAATTAAACAATAATGAAACACACTGCGCTGTGTGTGTGTGTAGTCTGTCAACATCCATGTCCTTGTTTAGTGCTGTATTGAGCAACAAGCAGGCGTGCTCCAAACAGAAGCCAGAGCCAAATAACCATCACATCTAATATAGCCTAGTATTTCCGAAATGGGAATCAGCGCATCCAGAGTGTCTGAAACTGTTGGCCTAATTGGCCTTGATGAAAGTCAATATGCAGGCCTCATCGCCCCTCATAGATTTATCGGATGGGAAACCGAAGGGCTTCTATGTTGGTAAAGTGGATATGGAGTGATGCCTAATGCACAGACATAGTGGAGGAGAGTATTAATCTCTTATCATGCTATTTCGGAATCACGTGTACAGTAGATTTAACTTGCGATCCCATTCTCTTCATACTCATATAGCACCCATTCCTCAACATGCATCTATCCTGTATTTGTGCTGCAAAGGCCACTGAAGACTTTTATGTTGTGAACGCAGTAAAGTAAATATCATCAATGCCTGGGTGTTAAACCAGAAGTTGTGCCTTCTGACATCTAAAAGGCGACCAGAATTTGAAATCAAATAATTGTACATTAGTAAAAAAAAAAAAAATGTATGTATAATTTGGGAGATGATTGCAGAGAGGCTCCTTGTGAAGTACATCATTGACATTTATACTGTATAAGTGTATGATCCAGCTATGTTAGCAGCAGCAGCAATGTCCCTCTAACTGCCGATGGCTCTGATTAAGTAAAGCTCCCAATTGACAATTATTGAAGCAGCGAATTTAGTCAAATCGATCATGTTCATCTTGGTCTTAGAATGGTTGTTATTCATGCTGGCAATGGCTATAGGTTGGTCTCAGATGATTATCTGCCATGTTGGAGTCCTGCGCCTACATGCATGATAGATTGTCACACTACCAATGAAGCCAGTTGATAAACAAGCTTATGAATTGGATAAAAGAATGACTTCAACTCTGTGGCCGGGATATAGCTGTGTCTGGGGTTGAGTCTTTTGAAACCGACACATGAGCACAGTGTCCACCAGCACAGACAGGAATGCTACCAGCTGAGGCAATGCTGAAGCTCACTTGAATTGTCTCTCATAGAGGAATGACTTGAAAGAGGCATTAAGTAATCTATAACCTTTATTGACCTCTATCGGACACACTGGAATGAAATCTCAATTACAGATTTCCATAACTGTGAGTGTCAATATACAATATAAGTCTTAAAGGGGTAATAAATATTGTACAACCTCTATAGGACCAGTAGGAATTGCAACAACGTCAGTAGAATTTTTCTCCTCCTACACAAGTCTCTGGCACAGCCCCCCTAACCTGCCCATCCCCTTTAGCTACAGTGGCCTGTAACTGACTTCTTTGACTCAGTTACGTCCTGACAAGTTACAGTGATGCAATATCCAGCCGGTGCATTTGGGTGTGGTGTGATTGAGAATATTTACTAGCATAGCCTAAACACCAACTGACTGCCAACGTGGTCTTTAAGCTAAAGTAGAGAGCGGGACATACAGGCAGGCACCTTTCCACATGAGAATCTAACAGGCTAACCATGCTAGCAGGCTAAGCACAACTTCAGGCTAAGCAAAGTTTTCCTTTCAGGACACCACTCAGATAACTTAACACTGTGGATAAGTGTTAAGTTAAATTGGGTGTGCATAATCTTGCACTTTGCATCTACCCTTCATCACATTTTTAACAGTGTTGTATTAAGCATTAATCTGTAGCTTTTTACTTTTGAAATTTTTCAATATGTTGAAAGCCTCCCAAATTTTGTACTTCAGCGTTTAAATGGAGCAGATTGCATTTAAACGCTCCAGCTCCATTTTCAATAGCAAGCTACTTGATCTTAATGTGGACCCAAAACCGAGCAGAAGAAAGATATAAAAGCCTGAGGCTCTGTTTCCTGCGCCCCACCATTAGGCAGAAACGAAAACATCGCTTCTTGTTTTCAAGTCAGTTTGATGAGGGCCCGACCGCCTTTATTTAGCACCAAAGAGAGGTATATTTTCCTCTTTGCAACCCACTTTCAGTTTCCAGAGGTTCCCCTACTTTCTGTGATAGAATACCAAACAATATGTACATTTTAGGGTGAAAAAGAATTCAGTAGTGTGGAATATCAGCCCACCCTCAAAGCGGTTTTACGTTGCATGAACACAGCCTTCTTTCCAAAGTTGCTTTTTTGTCGTGTTTATTGTGCTATGACTGGACCCTGTGACACATCATATAATAACATAATATAATATTCATCAGACAACATGCTGCTGACAAACTCTTGGATAACCATACTATTAATAATTGAAAAGGGCACAGGCTTCAATAAAAACATAAGGCGATGGGTGCATCACGGCATGTAAATGCATTGTGCAGTAAAGGTGAAAGCAATGATATGTCATTATAGAAAGACAGACAGGCTAGTAAATAATAAAAGATGTCTTATAAAGTGGGTTAAAATGGATCTCGTCATCTTATAG
>OOFE01011036.1:0-25767 GCA_900323365.1 Monocentris japonica
CCATTTGCCTGTCAGTCGTGGTGGTGGCAGGGAGGAGGGGGGGGGTTCTCAGGCAGATTGAATTGAATCATACAATGTTAGTATGATAGTGTGTGTATATGTACACAAAGTATTGGTGCTTGTGTGAGTTTGTGTGTGTGTGAAGATGCCTGAGGGTGCTGCTGGGATTTCACAGCCCAGCATGCTGCCTGCTGTCATTTTGCAATTCAAATCAGCAAGTATGGGTCATCCAGCGAGGCTGAAGCAGCCCTCGTCTCCTCTGTGTCCTACTGGAGGCAAACAACTTAACGCCACCATTTCTTACTGATGTCACTGTTAGAAACAGAAACCAGTTCGTGGCTCGATGATGAAGAATATCATTAGGTTGCCATCTTGCTTGAGCCATTGTTCATTTTGTATACGGCTGCCGGCACAAGAAAGCCATCGAGCATAAACGTGGGGTCACCCTGACATCCCCAATGATGCCAAGGCATGCAACAGGTAGTGTGGGAGTGTGTGTGTGTGTGTGTGTGTGTGTGTGTGTGTGCCTGTTTGTCAGTGTCTCCTGCTGTTGGCTGTCATTGCTCTTGGCCCTGTCGAATGTTCTTTGGCTCGCCATGTTTTTTGTAGCTGGGTGAATCTGGTCACGTCTCTTCCTGCCTGCTGTGCTACAGTGACCACACACACACACACGCACACACACACACACACATGCCCAAAGGTTTTTGCCAGGGACACCGCACCTCTGGAGTTGGAACACCAAGGTCTGTGTTCAACTGAATATGTACAGCTCTTCTTATGTTAACAGGAGCTTGTCTACCTGATAAGTGAAGACTCGTTGATTAATAGCTGATGCTTTGTAATCAGAGTACGGTGGTAAACTATACTGCACCAACAGAAACGGCTTGTGTTTTATATGCTCTTTTATAAGCTTTGGTTGGAATAACCAAAGAAGAATAATACAACATTTTGGCAGCAGAATCCAGCAATAGTAATTGTGGGGGTTGTGTGTTTGTTTGCTTTTGTTTTACAGAAACTGAATTAAGCGCCATCAGGACGCTGCATCCACTGCAGTCTTTTCAAAATCTTGTTATGGTGCAGACTCAATATTGTTTCACTGATTGATCTTTAATGGTGTCCTCAGTTATTTGGTGTGGCCAAATCCTCTCTTCCTCGTTTCTTCCGTGGTCCCTCTCCTAAGCCAGTCCCCTCCTATTGCTGTCTGTCTACTAAGGGTTTTATTTTTAGCTTTGGTTTTTACACACGCAGCTTGAGGCGATTGATTGCCTTCTCCAGATTGCATCATTCTTGCTGGGATGTGCGAAGAAAAAAAACAGAAAAGCTAAGCTTTTATCCCATAAGACAGCTTTGTTTCACCATTCTATTTCACTCTACTTCACTCATATAGTTCCTCACAGTTGATGGGAAGCATCATGTTGTCCTTCTGAAGGGGAGGCAGGGAGCGCTCACCAGAGTTGCAGCTCAGCTTGCCTCAGCCTGATGATTACAATGAGTCAGCAGGTTCTGTTTTTTTCTTCTTTTCCATACCCATCTCAACCTCTCCTTCCCAATTTGCTCCTTCTTTGAACAAATCCCCTGTCTCTCAGGGATGAAACTCATCGTGTTGCACTCTCACTTTGATGTGGTGTGATGATAATACTGTATGTGCGTGGCTTGTTGTTTTCTTCTCACACCAAAGGGGAATTTGTATTTCAGTGTAAAATGGTTCATCTGGGGAAAGAGAACAGTTGCCACTGTTTTTGGAACTATTTCAGCCTCCTGCGACAAACCCAACTGCCATTGTTTTCTGTGACCGGCCACTTCACACTTGGCATCCACATTAACTTGAGCCTTTCATTAACTTTGCATTCAGCTGTCGTGGAGGAAGGCTAATTCTGTTCTTGATCTGCGCCCATTTTCCTAATGAGTAGACAAATGTGTGTCTGCACAGTCCACAATTGTAGGCGGCTGGTGAATTCACCCCACCAAGAAAAATAGTATGTAGAGATGTTGATTTGTATGTATAAATATATTTGTAGATATGTATGGACATATTTATTGTAGAGCTGATCAATACTACACTGGTTGTCTGTGAAAAGGCCTTAACCTGAGCTCATTCTAACAATGATTGCTGCATGAACATATTATTGTTTTTTTATTGTTGTTTTTGTGTCCCAAGCCTGATTACAAGGACATTGAATATCGACACAAAATAGTGGGGCTGTTTCAGCTGTATGCGACGCTGGATGTGTTATTCCTGATGTTGTGTACATGAAAAACACATTCCAGGGGTTTGAATGCTGCCCAGCATCAGTTCAGTCCCACTGTGCAAAGCATCAAGATTTAATTACCCCGTCAATCTGAGATAAAAAGAAAGAAGTGTGCTTAATCACTACTCATATAAATTGGGATATGTGATTACTGCTGTGTTTAAAATGACTTCTCACAGGTTTCAAGAGTCACTCTCATGGTAGTCTCAAGTAATGTCTTTTAATCTTTTAATCACCAGTTATTGCTTTGGATCTGAAATGACACAATAACATTGGGGATAAAACGTTCATCCATAATGGATACAGTGAAAGAACTGTAGCCTTTTTCATATACAGTCCCTCCATTTTAGATGTCCTCATAACCTTTATTTATCCAGGGAAAGGTTTTGCTGAGTGTGCATGCTGAACCACCCTGCCTCACCTTTATGCACATATTCACACCTGGGAGCTGCCCTGTACAACCACAATATGGATGAGCGTGCCCTAAAATTGAGCTGACTGTCTTGTACTTTAACCTAAGAGTCATTGTATTATTTTGCATCCAAAATAATCGTGGCACAGGGCCCCACACATCAACCAGATACTGTACAGATTCTGTACAGTTTATATGAATGTCATTTCAGCTCTCTGGCTCCCTAATTCAGGTGCCTCAATCTCTTCAATGGAGAATACAGTAATGTTGTTTGACTTGATAGTTAATGTTAGCGACTGAAACGTTAGCGAATAGAGCTTATAGCATATCACATACATAAACGCACTGCTTACACAAAAATCTGCTTTTTTAAATAAAATGCTAGAGGCTTTAGCAGTAGCCTGATATTCAGACTAAATGACCATTTAGTTTCTTTCACACTTCTTTATTCAGTCAGAAAGTACTTTACGTTTGACAGATTTAAAAGAGGGGATTGGTGTATCCCATAACCAATCAGAAGGAGAATTACGTCTTCCGTACGTCTGACGTCGTTGACGAGTGACCCTGACTGATTTCAGCTAACCAGCTAGCTAGCTAACTAACTGAGTCAATGTAGTCAGTCGATATAGCAACATATCGTGCACAAAGTATACAAAGTACTTTCCCATTTACATGCCATGTGATGACATTCCCAGACAGCCGGTCTTTGTAGATCTCAGACCCCTACATGTTCCGCCACTTTTCCTTGATGATCCGAGCCTCGGGGCTGACAAAGACGAGTGTTAAATATATCGCTGTCACTGTGCACGCCAAGTTGCATCTGTGACGCCAAACCTGGCAGCTTCTTTTATTTGATCCTCTATCAGTGCAATCAGGGGAGATACAACAATGGTAAATGGATTCTCTCGGCATAGGAAGGCACGCCCATGGTGGAATTCTGCCTAGCAACAGTCACTTATTGTCTTGAATTATCTTTTCAAGTGTGACATTATTTTTCATCCCAAATAAGGAATTATGGATCCTGCCCCCTTTCAGTGTAATGTGAAAATGAATATGGGTGTAAAATAACTACTTCCAGCACTAATATTGACTATTTTTGCTTTCAAGAGCTCCTGTATTATGCATTTATTTATTAGTTGAGTTGGGTTCTGATGGGTTTTGAGAAAAATAAAAAATCGCTAGCCATACTTAGCTTAGCATTCCAGCATTTGTCCTTTTGTGACCCGAGGATAATGCAGCATCCGCACCATAGTTGTTAGCAAAATTTTTTTATTCACAAATGCTTTAAAATGTGTAATATCTCCGTCATATGTCATTTCCACTTCATTATTTCACCCATTTTAAGAAAAGAACAAATGGGATCCAAAAATCCCATGTATTTTCACCATTGGCAGAAAAAAATGGATCTGTAAAGAATCTAAAAGCCCCGAAATGATGACAACACTTAAAATCACCAATGAGGGAGGCAGTTTCAGATCCTGAACTGCAAATGAATTCCTGAGTAGGCGGGACTAGTGATTCAGGGGCTGGTTCCAGTGAGCTAGAGCAATGAAATGTCTCACTTCTGGCTGTTCAAACTGAATTTGGCAGCTGATGACCATGGCCTCGTCATGGTAGAAATTGTTACTGCGTAGCGCTGGTTCAGGAGACATACTACTGAGGAAGGTGGGCATACTGTGACCCCCACATTGTTCATGTTTCAGTGGTTACTAAGGTTAAAGGCGATTGTACTCTAAATGCAGTAAATGATAATAATAATAATAATAACTTTATGTATACAGCACTTATCAAAACAGAGTTACAAAGTGCTTCACAGGAGTAAAAGAAAACAGGGGAAAAACAAGGATAAAGACCCTTGATCACAATACTATGTCCATGTGGTTCACTGGATGATATTCAACTAACATACACATCTCATCCCAAGAGATTTGTCCTCTCTTTCATTTCCCAGTGATGATCTATGTTGTTGATGGTGTTGGCTGTCTATGTAATAGCAGTGGTTTCTGGAGAAGTAGATACTGGAGACTACTCCCAGTCCCTATGGGCTTGTCCTGTGGCTTCTAAACTGGTCAGACAGGTTGGTAAGACAGATCCAAGCAGTGCCTCAGTCTTGGTGGGGGGGTGGTTCTATCTTTGCAGGATGTGAGTGATAAGGTGTGGCTAACGTACAGTGGTTTGTTGCACCAACTTGCTGTTGTTTTTCAGCCTAGCAGACAATCCACCATCCAAACATACCCATGTAGAGGCGGGGCTACATGGCAAAGACATGTTGTGTACACACTCATCCTCCCCTCATAAATCCTGACCCAAACCTCATATTTTAAGATCATGTGTGAAACAAAACCAAATATTTATGTGGTATCTTGCAGTCATGAGTTAGCTGTAAGTGCTGTGCATATTTCCATGGTATCTGAATCAGCTACATGCCCTGTTTCCTCTTTACTGCCTTGTTGTGCAGAGCGCCAATAAGTGTCCTCTCACATCGTTAATATGGACGTTGAGTTATAATCAGAGCAGGCATCCCCATCTGGGGTGAGCTTCACTGTGAAATCATACACTGATTTTACTGCACCAATTACAGAGGTGGAGGTTTAAAGGGCCGGGCCAAGAGTATGTCAATACTAATCCACAATACGTCTTACAACAAATCCCAAAGTCATGCTGTTCACCAAAGCAGAGCCGGTTTGTACTCAGCTCACAGGGGAGAGAGGAAATGTAATGACGCGGTTTGTATTTGAGTTGTGATTGTCCTAACATGTTTAGTGGGAGGTCGACATCGACGCTCGAATCATCGGTGGTTGGTTGCGTCTCACTCATGGGTTTTTGTTGTTATCGCACCCTGCAGCAGAAAGTAACATTCTCCTCAACACCTACACTCGGAGATGTAATGCCACTACTCAGTAATGGAAACCACTCGCTGTTTTGGCATCAGCGGCTCCCTCTGTGATAGTGTCTAGTAACTAAAATGTGATGTGATAGTGTTGTAATTGTTCCACGGATGGAGAGCTTAGCTGGTCAGCAGAAAAATTTTCACTCTGCATTGATCGTTTGTTGACTCTGTCATATTGATTTTTATTTTCTTTTGTTGGCAGCAATAATGAGAGGCTCCTTTATAATGCATGTCCTGATTGATGTCCCTCTGGTAGCAGTTTCCATGCTGCATTCTCACTGAAGACTTACTCCAACAGCACATGGCACTGCCAGCCACTCTAGTCCACCGATTAAGATGCTTGGTGTTGGTTTTCAGCTGCCATTTAGCAAAACACACCGTTCTCCACAACTGTCCCAGGCAAATTACTGGGGCAGACAAAAAAAATTCAAAGACAACTCTGGAACGCTGGAACGTGGCACTGACATGCTTCCTCAGAGTTAGTCTCTCTGTGCCTGGCCCTGTCTATACTTAAACAAGTAGCATTGAGCTCCCTCTTCGGCTTCTTTACAACTCCCTGACACTGACACCAATAATACAGAGAGCCCCTGTAGCGTCCTTTCAGACCTAGCACTGATCCTAATAAGGAGATGAATGGCTCTATACAAACAGGAGAGTAGAGCTGGGGACTGGATCTCTGCCCATTGCCTCTCTCTCTCTCTGGAGTCTCTCCCAAAGCGGTGTGCTGAGGGTGAAATGCCTGCTCTGGTCTCTTCTGACCTGGCCTGGTCTGGTGTTGAACCATAACTTGGGGCACCTACAGCAAACTGGTCAGCAGGTGGGTCGGGGTGTGAACAGATGGGACAGTAGAGGAGGGACTGAGATAATATTACTTATCACAAACAGTTGCCCTGCTCCTGGACTGGGCAAAGCTAAAGGGATGGTGAAAAAGCTTGAACGAGAAGAATAGGCTTCATATGTTTTTGAATTTTATTGTCACTGATTTAAAAAAAAAAGTCCACCAAGGTGTAGTAAATGAATGATCTGGACATCAGGGCTATAGAGGAAGAGATCGGGTTGGCAGATGTTAGCAATTTTATGTTATTAGTCAATAACTATATGATATAGTAAAACGTTCCTGTCATGAGAACAAAAACAGCAGAGTGCCACTCCATGTGCCACCCTGCTAACTCTAACTGTAATTACACAGCAGGTGCTTCATCCAATCCAAATGAAAATGAAGATCTATTTACCTCCAGTAATATTATTATGATTATTATCAATAATGATTATAATTATTTATGTAAGTGTAGACAACTTTTTTTCTGCTCCAGAACACACTTGAAACTCTAAGCTCTCCAATCAGTCAGTCAGTCCTTGAGTCAAGAGTGCAGTCATTCATTTTTGAGATTAAATGCTGGCAATCCAGTGAATTGAACACTAAACAACTGCCAGTATTGTGGCAAATGAAGTCAGTCAGATTCTGGATTGGACCTTTAAGTTAGGAGTTATCTGAAGACGAGGCTCTATGAAAGACGTCATAGAGGTTTGTTCTAAAGCAAAGGGGCTACAGTTTCCATTGATATTTCTTGCCATTAATATTGGGGGAAATATTGACCCACAATATCATGCTGGTGTATTTATAGCTGTTCTCATTTACTTTTCAGGGTTATATTGAAATACCACGGAACAATATTCTTAGAAATGGTAAAAAAGCCCTTTAAAGTCTGAAAGGCCTTGAATTTAAAAATCAGAATAATAGAACACAATATATAAAATATATAACAGTATCGAATGCTAATACTCACTTTGTCTTCAATTCCTTTCATAAATGATTTCAGGTTTGTGTGGTGCAATAGGGAAAGGGGGCAGAGGTGCCATGTGGTAATTGGGCATTTACAAGTTTTTTTTACTTATAAGTATGTACACAATTGTCTGAATTCATATCTAGGAGAAAAATAAAATCCTCTAACCCTGGAGGACTTGAAATCCTTACAGTTAATGTCTTTGCCCTTATTTCTTTCTTTTGAACGGAGAGTGGGAAGCTCTCACCATAAATGTTTCCCATGTAAAGTGGATTGCATATCGTGTTGCATAACCGATAGGAAACGTGGGAGTGAAATGCTGCATCATCGCAGCATTGCCGGGATTCTTTACATTTTTGTTTGTGCATGGATAGCAAGCCAGCAGTGCAGATGTCCATTCTAGCAGCATATATCTGCAGACATGGTCCTTTAATTGTATGTTAAGATACATCCACCTGTCATAACATGGCGTATTTGAGAATTGTTCCTGATGGATTTGAGATACAGCTTTGATAATTTTAAATCAGCTGTTGGTTTCATTTGACAGCTTCTAATGAATTGAGTGTTTCACAGTTCACAGAGGCAGTCCAAGATATTGTTAGTTTAAGGAGTCTTGCGCTAGATAGTTACGTCAGTTGCTGCTCCCTCTACACCTGAGTCACAGTCGCCTGTCCATGTTATTTTATAAATAAGAGGTGTGAAATTTAAACTTTCACTGATTAGTTTCAAGAATTGGCTGACCTACGGCTATATTGTCTTTTCACAAGCAGCTGGATGTGATTCTCAGGCAGAGCCATCTTGGTCACCACAAAGTCTAGACTGAAAAGTAAAGGGCAGCCAGACCTTTTCCATCAAGCCCTCAGGGGTTAGAACGTCTCATGCAAGGAGATAAGGCTAGCCAAATGATTAGCCCAATATATTGAAACCTGGCATCAGGGTGATGCACCACATGTCAACTGCCCACCAGCTTAACTTAGTTACTGATTGGTAAAGGTTTTGAGAAAACAGCCAACAGTTTGTGACAGGTATGGTTTTAAATGCATTTTGAAGCTGGGTTTGGATACATTATAACATTGGTGAAAAATGATCCAATTGGTAACCTGAGGACTTTGTGCAGTTGCTGTTCCATAGGCTTTGGCTGGATTTATTTAAAACCGCCTCCACACAGTCATAGTCTCAGCTAAGAGGGCTTGTATACTGGCATTTGGATTTTCAAATTGCGGAACAAACAAACCAAATTAGATAGCTCAAATGCAATTTGGCATGTTTGACATTTCACTTGGATCAATACAGCCTCACTGTGGCCACAGCACCATAAGCATAATACCAAAATATATGGATGGGTTGAGCAGGGCAGGACCAAAACCCACAGCTCTATGTTGGTCTGTGTCCATTAATTAATCATTTGACAGCCTTCCTGGCATCAACATTCAGAATTCATCTTTACTATATTCACATGTTTAATATTTCATGTTTTAGGGACCATTTTCAAGTTTGCTCAAATCAAATTCAAAATCCTGGTGATGATGTACAAGGTTGTTAATGGAGCTTCACCTCCATACCTTCAGGCCATGGTCCAGTTCTACACCCCCATACCTCCAGGCCATGGTCCACCCTACATGCAACTACCAGCTTCTTAGCTCCTTCTTCCTTTTGCCAACCTAGCCATGACTCTACCTGGCCTCACCTCTTCTCCCCCCTGGCTGCCATAGGTGCAGAACGACCTTCCCATTCCAGTCAGGACAGCAGAATAATTCCCTATTTTCCATCATGAGTGGAAAACTCAGCTCTTTAAGAAAAACGTACTCTCTCCCCCTGAGTCATGTCCCCTCTTTCATATCGTCATACCTTTATTTCCTACTTCTCTTGTACGTGATCATTCACAGTCACAGGAATATTTTTTTCAGGGCACTGTGGTTGTCACCCTTGCACTCATCATTAGCTGCTTGTGATGTTGTTGATCTTTAAATTTACTTTGATTCTGCGGTTGCAATCGTTATAAGTCACTTATAACAAGTTATAAGTTGTTATAACAATTCCCCATACCATCTGACGTCAGGAGTGTATTATCTACATCAACATTTAAGTGAAAAGGCTCTGGCTTCTTGGAGTGAAATATTCTTCTTTTCCGTTTCCACAGTAACCATGATGCTTGTTGCTTAGAGTCAGTGGGAAATGATCTGCAGCCTTGTGTTTTTGACGGACCCATCGAGGACTTTGTGTAGTTGCTCTTCCATAGCCGTTGGCTGGATTTATTTATAACCACCTCCTCATAATCACAGCCGAGATGGCTAGCATACTGTCATTTGGATTTTCAAATGGGTGAACAAACAGCAAATTGGGTGGCTTGAGTCCGATCTGAATGGCATATTTGACATGTCAGGATCAATGTGGCGTCACTGTGGCCACAGCACTTTCTTTCCATTTCTAACATGGAAAATGGATGGGCTCAGCAGGACAGGGCCATAATAGTCTACTTCTCTATGTTGGCTTGTACATCATTTATTCCTTTGTCATTCCTTGATTCATTCATATTTTCACATTTTTCATATTTCATGTTTTGGGGGTAATGTCCCTTTTTTTTGAACAATTCCTGTCCAGTATGAGCTTGTTGTGTTTGCATTCAAATTTAATTTGTCTGCAAATGGAAAGTACATGGCTGCTTGTTTGTGTTAGAGGGAAAGGGTTGATTTTTCTGCATTATCGCCTCTGAGCAGCTCTGAGTACTGAACTGATTACTACCCAGTCATCTAATCCATGTGAGCATATCTACAAATTTGGTGAAATTTGGGTTAAAATTTCTCAAAGTGGCACAAGTGTGTGATTACAAGTATGTCTTATGGTTGCCTAAAGCTGTTTTTCTTAAATGATATTTTCTTGGGAAACTGCCTTGTTTTTAGATTGATAACTACATAATGCATTTCAGAAATTATACAATAGATTTTAAATGTGTTTTTTTAAATGTGTCCTAGGGGCAAATAAAAAAACATGTAAGCTTTTCAATTATGTGAACAATTCAAGTATAAAAAGTATAATACAAGGTTTTCACAGGAGTGCTATGATGCTTGAAGAAGTACTCGGTAGCAAAAGACTCACATTTGTTACAGTGCGACCATCATGAAGACTAACATTAATATTAACACACTCCTTATGTATTATTGAATCAGATATTTTTCACTCAGCTCCTCAGTACATAAAATGCTCCAAATTCATGTTGTGATTCATCAATTTTGTGTAAACAGCTTCTGTAGTTTGGCAATACATAACAGTTCTTGAAAAAAGTGAAAATGAAGACTGTGGGTCTGCACTGACCTCAAGGCCCCAAACTACTGCCTACCATACAAAATAAGTGTGCATTGCCCCACTTTAACACATTAAGAAAATTTATCTTCCCATTAATGCCAAATTACTGAATGCTGAACGTTATTAGAGTTCCCAAAATCAAGATTGAAGGTTACTTACTCTGTTTGAGGGAAATCAGGCAAGTACTCTACAGCCAAGTTAGACTTTATCGGTGCACAGGATTCCTCAGCCAGCCGCTATCTGTCTCCCTCCCCCCTCTCAGTATTGGTCCCTCCCCTCCCTTCTGTCTTCCCACCACATGCAGCATTGCCCCTTGCACGTCTCCCTGGGCCGTCACTGCGGTCGGTCAGCCCCTCCAACCCTCCATGAATCTTGTATTGATGTGGCGTGGATATCTTGGCCAGACGAGGGGAGAACATTGATTAAACAGGACGACAGGTTATTAGCCGTCTCTTTTGTTTACCCAGCTGAACATGACTTTTTATCAAGGCTCATAAATCACGAGTGTCTACCACTGAGTCATCCTTAATACTTATTTGATAGAACTTCAATTTGCATTGCTCAAGGCTATCAGAGGTTATAAGCAGTACCTCTGAAATAACCTAGGATGTATGCTTCTAGTCCATATCTAGAACTGCTGAAATATGCCACGGTTTATATTTCACAGCTGTCTGTATGAAGGTCAGACCGATATTCGGTATCTTTAAATTTTACCATTTGAAATTCAGTTCAAGACACTGTTGTCATGCTTTCAACTGCGTGATTCCAACTGCTGCAGGTCACTGTCAAGATCTAAACTGTCTGTTTAAAATGTTCTCCTTCTTTTAACGATTCCAATCCGCAGCAGTTAGCAGCTCCTTAAGGCAGGGTGAGGCAGGTTTCATTGCAGCTTTTACAGACTGACACCCCCGAAGCTGTTGAGTAAAATACTCCCATACCACGCTGGTATTTCTCTGATCAATCAGAAATAAAAACAATAGTAAAACAGTCGACATATCCATGCATACTTGTGTGGAATTAGCATTAGGGCTAGACCATAACAACTTCCACTAGTTGTGGTCATTTTACATCTTTTAAAGCAAATACATCGGTATAACTCTAGTTAATATACTAGTCATGCAGGCTTAGACTCTCTCCACTTTGTTTCAGCACATCCCAGACAGAGCCTGGAGGAAGGTCTGGCAAAAAACGATTATGTTTACAAAATAAATACGATTATGTTTTTCATTCAGCCAATCTTAATAATCCAATGCTTAAGGACTCAGGATTGAGTGTGTACATTTCTCTGTGTGTGTGTGTGTGTGTGTACTTGAGCGAGAAAGAGAGAGAAAGTGATAGAGAGAGCAAGAGTGTCCACTAGCACTCTATCCCCTCCACAGATGAGGCTGACAGGACAAATAGCCATTTACCTGTGAAGTGCTGAATCAGCAGAATCAACCTCTTTCATTTCAAGGGGGCAGACTGCCAGCTATCCCATGAAAGAAAGATAGAGAGAATTGAAAGGTGTTTTTGTTTTGTCGTATTGCTGCCTGTTCTCTTTTTACATATTGTACTCTGTCAGGGTGAGTTACAGTGGGCTTTTGTGCTCCGGTGTACTGCCTGCTGCCACAGTGTTAAAGGAGCTGACCGAGGAGCACTGAGCAGCAATACAAGGTCATGGACTGAGTTAACGTTCAGCTATTCTCCACTTGCTCCTAACTGTTCCTGCTGGACACATTCTCCTCACCTGTCAAAGCACATGTCATCTGTAGTACACATCCTTATACTTGGCAGTCATGCATTGCAATGCTAATGCAAAGTCCTTCATGCTAACACCAAATTAGGAAGGGGTTTTCTAATCAGTGTGTCTCATTTTTTTCAATTCTGATCTGGACCACATAGATATTTGGTACAAGACGTGACCTACATCCAACTTGTATTTGAACGCTCAAATTTAAGTTTGTCCATGTTGACACGACAATAAGTGAACCTTATGTCATTCACCTGAGACAATTTTGGTGGCCATGGCAGCTTGTCTCTCTGTCTCTCTTCATAGAGGTGGCAGCAAGTAGAGCAGATAAGGCAAGGGCTATTGCCTTTGCCATTTTTCTCTTTCTTGCCCACACCTTCTTGTGCAAACATTTTGCAGCATCCAAAGAGCAAAGGTCCATATTGCAGTCCCTATCGTGTTAGCAAACTTGAAAAGTGGCCATGGCCATGCTTATTATATATTAGAACAATTCAAATCAATTCTGTTGGAGGAAATAGATTCTTGTTTGCAGTGTAATTCAACTCACCTGTGACAGGTTGCAGGTGCCCACATGGTATAAATGAACCAATTATCCATTTTAAAGTGATAATACAGTCTGCTCTGCTTCCCTGATCGTCTGTGAAAATGGTGACGAGAAAAGAACTGTTATCACACAACATAAGCGTTCACAAGGCTATAAAAGATTTTTTAAAATATTTGTATTCTTATTGTTTGATCGTGTGCTGTTAAATAAAACAGATGTCGTGTGAAGACCGAAAGCTGTTTCAGTTTCCCGTTACATCAGAAGATATACTGTACATTACCTGCATAAAATGCAAGGGTGCCATTAATCTTGAGCTGTACAAGCAGCAGTTCAGAATTGAGCAGAAAAGTCTGCGGCGTGAACGTAGCCCTAGAGTGAAGGGCAAGCGGCAGCTGATTCAAACGAACAGCAACTTCCTTTAGTGACATTTGCATTTTTGCAGTTCACAGAGTGGCTGTCCATCAGATACATGAAAGTAGGAGGATCGATTCTTCAGGAGAGTGCAGAAGGGAATAAGGAGGGGGCTCATAACCAGCAAGGAACCAGCTGAACTGAATATCTTCTGACAGCTCCTGATAAATAGAAGCAAACATCATTCTGAATGTAGAACATCACCGCACTCGTAAGGGACATATGCAAGCCACGCTGCACGATAAGTCAGATAATTCAGAGGGTTTGGTGATTGAGAGGAATTGTGGGTAGCACGATTGCTTTTGCCCAGACCCTCTTCTCCAGCTCAGTTATTCATCCAATCAGGTTCTAGGTCATTCCTCGTTTAGCTCAGATTGATAGATTTTATTACTGGCAGGTTAATACTAAAACTTCCAATTATACCTCTGACTCAGGACAGGCATATTAAACAGGAGATTATGTTCACTGCTATCGATCCGTGGGTCTAGGCTAGCCACGCACTGATGTGGGATCAGGCTGGGTTTTAAGCCAGAGGCACTGTTTGTGGTGAATTAGAGATGCTCCTCCCCTGGGCCAGCTCATCTAAACTGGAGCTGCTCTTTGGCTTCAGTAGGCGCAGCTCCAGACGTTGTTTGTTTCTGACTTATTGTGCAGAGCTGCTGCATTGCTGTGCGTGTGATCAAGCAAACTGAAAATATCTCTGCTGTAATGCTTAGGTACACAGAGCGGTATTTGTCTCTCGGTCCGTTAATGCTGTACACTGAGCGACTCTTGGTTCTTTAATAGGTCACATCACTCCTGCATCGGAAAATCAGAGTTATCTTTGATTTATGTTTGAACCCTGAGAACCTTATGAAAAAGCTGGTTCAGACATTTTACAGAAGCTGTTGCATTTCAAATAGTTTTTTGACGTCCTGCAGTTAGAGCTCAGCTACAGTAGCTCCTACCAATATTTCAGCTCTTGCAACTCCAAAAAGGCTTACCTGACCATAATGAAGTCTATCCTAGACCTTCACTGTCTGGACCCCTAGGCTATGCAATGCCTTGTGGAGAGGAGCTTAGTCTTCTTCTTTTAAATTGTTTTGTACAACACAGTTTTACAGATAGGCAATTGTATAATTTCTCTTCTGTATTGCCTGTCTTTAATTTACGCCCATTGGTTTTATTGTTTATCTTTTCATCGTCTTTCACACGGGTCTGGTTCACTCATGGTTGGTAAAGCACATCCGAAAGAAAGATAAGGCTGTCTGCTGAGAAGTGCAAACCGCCGCCCACACACACGCACACACATGCACGCACGCACACACACACCCACACAGACATAGACACACACACAGATGTGCAGTGAGTTCCCTGTGCTGCAGTGACGCATGGCATGCCCTTAGTGGGAGTGTAGTTGAGATGGGTTGAGCATCCGTGCCTTCCCGAATGTAAACACAAAGCAGTGGCCATGATGGTGAGTGTGTGTGTGTGTGTGTGTGTGTGTGTGTGTGTGTGTGAGTGTGTGTGTGTGTGTGTGAGTGTGTGTGTGTGTTTGTGTGCGCGTGTGTAATTTGCAGTGACAGTAAGTAAAAAAGGGTAAGATGAGTCCATGTGGGTGGACCCATGCTGACTTGTGTTTGTGCGTGTGAATGTCAGAGTTGTGTGAATGTCAGAGAATCTCCGGCTGTAGAACCTGGCTGTACTGTACAGTGTGTGTATATATCTAGTGTATGTAGTGTATGTGTGTGTGGGAGATATGTGATCTCCCTGTAGGAATGCATGTTCAAGGAGGCAGTGACGAGTCTCCCGGGAGTCCCAGTGTGAACTGTCACATTACATAACTGTGTCAACACATGGACTATTTTCCCCTTTGGGTTCACTCTTGGAATTCACTTGTAATATTGTTTATGTTCCCCCTAGGCTGTAAAGTGTGACACAATTGAGTGCTATTCAGTACGTACACTAATGCATGGCTATGGAAAGACTGGTTTATTGCCCGAATGGGACCATGAGTAGTTGGAAAGAGGATGGCTGGCACTTGGGCACAAATATGAGGCGTGCCTGTCTCAGTGGTGAATGCAGGAAAGGGGCTTAAGGCAGCTCTGAAATCCCTCATAAAGGAATCGGTGTCTGAATTAGGGGAATTTTGCCGGTTCCATCTTAACTTGTCAGCCTGTAGCGTTCACTCACAGTAGCGCTGTGTGAACGTCAAACCCCCCTGCAGATGATAAACGTCAATAAAAGCAGAATCGCTTCTCCTTGTAAATGTCCCACAGCTTGCCCAAGGATACCGCTCTCATTCAAGATTGCTGCAGTCTAATGAAGGGATTTATTTTGTTTGTGGATTCAAAGATGCCTTGGGCGTAAAACAGAGCAAAATAAAATTCAAGACTCAACGAAGTGGAAAGGTTTCTTTGATACTGAAATTGAATTTGGACCTGGTTTTGTGGTTAACTTTCAGGGGTTAAATAGGTGTTTGATCTGATGGAGCTTTTTGGGGAGAACTGCAGGAAAAAAAGCCTTTTAAGGTTTTTTTTTTTAGGTTGTTTGATTTTAATAGTTTTGAACCACAAAGGAGGTTATGCAACATCTAATCAAAATGTCGATTACCTTGGCTATATAGGTCGAGACTCAAAAGGCCGGCTCACTAAACAAGGAAGAACTCTTCTAACTAGCGTTTCTATATTTTTTATCAAACACATTTCAAGCAAGGTTCCTGTCAACACTGTTTTCTGCTGCTGTTTTTTTTTGCTCCTTTGATTATTTTTGTAATGAATAGCCCAACTCATTCCTTTCATCCAGGATCAAGATTATTTTGAGGTATTGACTTAGATATTTGTTATGTTTTTACATTCCACGTAACAATGAATAGGTTCTTTGAATTCAATCACATTTTTCAAACCAAATTCTTTCAACACTTTCAAAAATCATACTTCAGCTACACATTTAAAGACTGTTTGTAGAGCTATATCAATTACCAAAATGTCAGCAATGGAATATAATATTTCCAATGTCTGAGATTGTTGCGGTGAGGTTCAACCTGCTCAGAGTGTACGTAAATCCAGAGCTGAGCAGTGAGGATCTAATGCTGCTTCTGTTCAACAGCCATTTCTGCACTGTCACTGTCATAACAACAGCACTATACAGCCATTCCCTCCCTGGAGCATTCCTCTCCTCCATCAGCCACACTTTTCCTATACTATACACATTTCACACAGTCCTGGTGAATACCACTTTAATGTGCAAACTTATAGCTGTACAGCGTCAGTTTCATAAAGAATCTGGGTGCAGGTTGGTATCTATGAGTCCTACTTTGCCGCTGTTTAACAGTTTTTGAAACTTCTACAAGACAAAATGCTTCTGATCTCATCTAATCTGTTGCTTATCAGAGAAGACAGTATATTGTCACTTTTTGTCTGATGCGTTTCCCTTGATCATAATAAGGTTTCTTTGAGACCTTACTACAGTCTTGATGGAGGCAGTTACAATAGAGTTAAATGAGACTTCAGTGGATTTAGGGGTTTCTCATCTTGATCAGAGCACAATAAGTCAAATATATTTCTTAGTGTGAGAAATCCATATATGAATATAGACTAAATTTTGAGAAGGATGAGAACCAAACAGCTTACAAAAACAACCCTTAGTCTTTATCTTGCTTATGAAAAGGCTTTTCTTTTGAGAAGAAACGGGTTATAGATTTGATCTCATATTCAGTTTGGCTGCTCAGTTGCGAAACAAAAAGAGATGCAAGGAAGCATCTTCATGAGATGTGGGACAGCCTCTCGTTGGCCTTCCTTACAATATCCATTGTCTCGCACCTCAGTAGGCATTTCGACAAAATCCCCAAATACAATTTAGTCAGCTGTGAAACATAACCACCCATAACCACGTCTCCTCTTTCCCTGTTCCTTTGCTTGATGTGATATAGTGTAACATGAGAGGAGGAATTCTGCTTAAAACTCAGTCAGTTGCAGGGTTTACATGGAGCCTAATACTCAATGAATGGTCGGAATAATACCCCAATCAGAATAAAAATGCCTGATGTAACTACTTCAAACACAATAGCCTAGCCAATGAAATGAATGAATTTTAGTATTTTTTTTGGTATGAAAGGGGTGGTTTAATCTTTTGATAATCTCTTCAATAGGTGAATAGTAGCAGCTAATAGCCATGTACGACTACTTCCATTGCCTGTAATACAATGCCTGTAAACATTTCATTTGAAGTCTTCAATCAGCAAGCCTTTCATTCCGGGTGATAAAATATTCTTCATGCAGCCATAGCCACTGAGTGAAATCCATGAAAAATACATGCTCAATTCTAGGGCCGAGTGTCCAGGGCAGTTTGTGTTGCTCTTGCCCTCTGACTTCACCCTGTGCCGGTGTAACCTTGTGGCGTAAATGTTCGATCCCGCTGGCAGATTGCGCCGCAGATGTTGTACACTGCTGCAGGCTGCCCAGACACACTCACCATGCTGCTTCTTAAGGACAAGCAACAGAGGACACTTTGTAGAGGACAGATCGATTGCAGCAAAGGGCGTGTTGTGGCAAAGCTCATACCAGAGAAGGCAAACAAAACTCTTTCTCTCTCTCTCTCCTTTTTTGCTTTTTTGTATTGTGCATTTGTATCGTACATTTCTCTGTCTGTCGTTTCATTCAGTGGTTCACCTGGACAGAGTTAGAGATGTTGCTTGTTGATGAATCATGTGGTTCTTTATGACAGGTGATTAGATTGTTATAGTCAGCTCCTCTTTAAGGCCCTGACTGCCACATTGGGTGGGCAACTCTGATGCTGTAGAATACAAAGGATGATGGTATGTTATCATGTTGGGTGGCTGCTTGTTTCAAAGGGGTTTCCTTTGCTTGGAGAGCAACTGTGATGTAGTGGCCACCAATAGAAACAAAACTCGATTTGAAAAACATTAATTGATGCTTTTTTACCTTAACATACCCTGTCTTCATACAACTTGCATCAGTTTATAGCTTAGTATGATGTATACTATGTAGGTACATCATAAAGTTTGATGTAAGCCCTTGAGTAAGCCCTTCATCATGTCCACTACATCCCTGGCTGGCATTTTGTCATTCATGTAACACACGGAAACCAGACTCCAGTTGAAGCCCTTAGAGGCTGTGTGGGTTTGTGTGTGTGTGAGAGAGAGGGAAAGAGAAGAGGGAGATTGTGCCTATAGTTAACAACAGAGCTGGCCTGTCTCCCGCTGATGAACTTCTCAATACGCTGCGCTGCACCTGCAGAGATCTGTGTGGATTTATCTGCATGCTGTAATGGAGCTGTTAGCAGATAACCTGCTAAGTGCTTATTATTCCAGGCCTATCAGATCACAAAGGGCATTGGGGGAAAAAGAGAAAGAGAAAGGGAGAGATGTAGTGTTGCTGCTGCAACCACGCCTCCATCTAGACCCCCATGTCTTCATCGGCAGTCAGGATCACAGCTGCCATCTGTGCTATGTGGGCGGCAGGTTGGCCTAGTGGTTAGAGAGACCGACCCATCACCGTAGGGTTGCTGGTTTGATCCCCGGCACCACCAGGAGGGTGTATTGGAAAATATGATGTATGATTGGAAAAATGACTGGTGCCACAGCTACAGTGCCCACCAACACTGCCGAAGTGCCCTTGAGCAAGGCACCTAACCCCCAACTGCTCCAGGCGCACTGTCCGACACCTGCGCTGTCCTCTGACCTGGAAAAGTGCATGTGTGTGGGGTGATGTGTGTGTATATCTAGTCAGAGGTATGCGAAGAAACAAATTCACTGTATGTGTGTTAGTGCCAAATAAAGGTGATTGCACCAGTTCTTCTTCTATGTGCAGAGCAGGATGCTTTGTTTGAGTGGCCTGGTAAAGGTGCTCTGTGGTGAAGGGTCTCTGGCCCAGCTATGAGGAAAACCTGCAGCATCACACAAGCATTAATTAGTCCAATAGATAGCTTCCTTCCACAGTCCAGCTTCCCCTGCAGAGTGCTGCAGCCCGCCACATAGAGGCCCATATGGCATGGCCCTGTGCCACCTTCTCCCATGGGCACCAGGGACCGTGCTTCAAATGGGCCATGTCAGGGGCAGCGGGTGATGCTGCAGGCTCTGTTGCCATACTGTTTTGTAGAATAATCTCTTGGTCGTGGTTCAACCCTGTATTTTGTTACAGAGATAGTGGACTAATCTGCTCACCTCATCTCCTCTCCTCTCTTTTCTACGTGTCCTCTCTTTGACTGGTTCGGACCCCTTGGACCTCCACGCCATCATTGCACTGCGGTATTTTGCATGCATGTGGAAGAGCCTTAGATAGCCATGCCACAGATTCATTCTCTGTATCTGGGCATGGAGAATGTGACTCGCCCCTGAGCCAAAATATTTTGGAGTGTGTGCTGCTCTCCTTGGATGATGGAAATGCTTAGGCCTGGAGTTTATGGAGAGAAATGCTGGGGAGGAGCACCAAAATGGTTGTGGGCACGCAAGCATGCAAGTGTACACACACATGCACCTGCACACACATACATACACACACACACACCGTCCAGCCATTGCCGATGGCCTGCGCCTGCTACACCATGCCAGTCGGTGATGTGCCGCCCCACAGTTCCTCTCTCTCTCTCTATAACCACTCCATTAGCCAACAGCAGCGGAGGACCGAGTGCTGCTCCAGCTAGCTGGGCAACAACAGGATCTGTTCAGCTGGCAGAGAGTGCTGCCCCTGGGAACCAGCAGGAGGCCCATTTGTGCCTCGATAGCATGCATCCAGCAACCGTCTTTCGCAGAATTGTTCCCATCGGAGCATGCTGCACTATCATTCTGGTGACATTAACATTTATAGAAAGACCAGAGATTCCGATGTAGACGGTCAAATGAAGACGGCAGCACTTATCTCTGCATTTAATGGGACAACAGTGAGAACGGTGAGTTGCTGGGCTGGATATCACCACCTCTCTTCTTGCAGTAATTCAAATCCATACAACTACTGTGCAAAAAAAAAATCTTCTCATTGTAATTCTCTCTAGTATGGTGTAGTTTGGACAAATCCAGGAATTTTGCACTGATCCCAATTGCTCTGGGATTTTTTTTATTCTTGATCTGAGATGCTCCAGGCTTGCTCACGGGAATCCCAACAATAACTCTTGTGTATTGCCACCTGATCCATCTTGATCCCCTGAGATACAGTAAAAGAAGGTGGCTATAACTCAAGGCGACCTGTGAGGAGATGATACCTGCTGTGATGGCTCCTGACAACCACCGTTTTCCTGTTGATTTATTGCATTCTGTATGACTTCTAAGGGTGAAAGGAAATTGGAAAAGCCACCTTGGAGGTGACTGCCGTGTGTATCAGTGGCAGCTCAGTGCTGGGATGCCGTTAGCTGTGTCCTTCCTAGATTACCAAGGTACGTGGCTCTGGATTTACTCCCAGAGAAGACAACTCCTTCTGATGAACTCTCAAGGGTATGTGTTTGCAGAATGCAGTTGAGCATCAGCATAATATGAAGAGGCCGTGCCCTGCAATCTTGCTTGTTTTAAAATGACATTTTAAAGTTTGGTATTTGAAATAGGAATGTAAATTGGCTTTGAATACATAACAAATCCGTGAATATGAACATGAAATAAACTGACCAAAAAGTAGCTCTCAGTTAAAGCATAATATTTTAAGGAGCCTGGAGTCCTCTCTGCAGACACATTTTCTTTTAAAAAGGAAAACTAATCTGAGCCTTGCGCCATCCAGACTAACACTGTGGGAAACAAAGGTGGCATTGTATCAGTGCTTACAACAGGGTCATGAGGCAAGACTTGCAACTTCCTGGTTGGAAGGGATGGATTTCACAACTACTATTTATCTCTCCTTTACAATGCGTAGAGGACTTCTAGAGACGCTCATTCCAAACATATCTGCTGTAGACAGCATATTACAATGACATGACTGCTTTCTGTTGTGTAAATGTTTCAGGTTCAGTGTGCTCTGTCTGTGGTCGGGCAGGCATCGTTCAAAGTGTAAGCTATTACAGATTGCTGATTACGTCTTGGAATTGTAATCAGCCATGTAATTGTACATGTAGTATACCAACACAGTAAGTTTACCTTCGAAATACATAGGAAAGGAAGTGGAGCTGACAATTTATTCTAAATTACAGACTATGCTGTCATATAAAAAGTGCTACTACCATCATCATCACGTTACAACCATTATTTCAAATTGTGTATAAGGCAGTTTAGTTATTCCAGTATAAAAAAATGGGGAAAAAAGACAAGGAGAAAAGGCAAGAAAAACGAGGGTCTTATAAAAATATCTAAAAAGAAATAATAATAATGAATCATAAATGAATAAAACGGCATAACAGACATAAGGAAGGAAAATAATTTAAAATAATTTAAAATAGACCCAATGCAGAAAATGAAATCAAAGGGAAAGTGAGAGTGTGGTGCTGAGTGGTTGTGTGTTTGTGTTTGTGTGTGTGAGAGTGTGTATTTCTTCAAAGACAGAACGAGAAAATGAGGGTGAGAGAAAAAAATGTGTGCTCTGCTGCTACAACAAGCATTTTGGGTCAGGACCAGTCAGGACCTGAGCCTGTATTTGAAATTGTTGAGCCGTAGATTCATTGACAATGTCACGGCAGAGATCCTCTTTATCCTCTGTATTTAACAGCAAGTTGTCTGGGAATGTGGGAAGTTGCAGGTTCCTAGAGAGTCTGGTGTTGTGAGTATGAACTTGCGAACTGAATCGAAAGTATTTTTCCAAGGGTAAGGGAGTGGGTTCTGGTCGATGTATGTCTTCATAAATAACATCATTTATTTTGACTGTCAAGCTGCTGAATGTGCCGATCCTAAGAAATCTGTGTGAGTGATGTATGAATAGGTGTGCGTCTTTAGTGTTCACAATTAAACCCCTTTTTGCCTTTCAAGCATGTTTTTGAGTAATCCAACAGAAAAGTATATATAATCTGCCTATTGCATTTTTTCCAGTAACTGCAGTGAATTACAGCAATCTTTTTGGAATCAAATCACTGCAAACCTGTTACATGAAATCCATGACTCTGTCTGCATCCATCCAACACACCATAAAACCTGCTAGACAGGCAGGTAGTCAGTCCAGGTTGTCATATTTTTATTTTGATTCAGGCTGATTCAGATCGAGCCTGGCTTGTTTACCTCTTCTTTTGCTCTGCCTCTCCAACCTATCCTTTCCATTCACTCCATTATTCCCTAATATGTTGGAACCACGCTAATACAGAGAGACATTTAAAGCAACTGGAATTGCAAATGCTTGCATGTACAGTTTCGCTGAGGCGCTAAAATGACTGAGTGCAACATTATTGAAACCGCACCAACCTGGTTGTTATTGCTTGTGATCAGCACTTTTCTCAAAGCCAACAAAAAAACATCTGTAATTGTGGTGCTGAGCTACAGGAAATGATTTTACCGCTCAGAGATTATAGTGGTTGAGATCTGGTTTGGGAAGTGCAACCATTGTGACAGTCTCTCATTAACTGCAGCATCGTGGAGGCTTCATGGGGAGACAATTACATACTGGCCTTGGAGAATGTGACAGTGATTTTTGACAGGAACTGATACAACAAGAGGCACATATGTTTGCATCAGAAAGCGTTACACCCTAGATTGTATATATGTATAAACACAATCTGATGTGATGAAAATGGGACAAACTGTAGGCCAAGATGTTTTTTCATTTAGACCAAGTTTAATTAACTGTTTAACAGATGCCCTGTGTCAAAAAAACAAAACAATGTTGCATCGTTTTGATGCCGTGCTAGAATCAAATTCCTATACTGGCTTCAAACATTTTTTCCGCATGACATGTTTCGGTGGCTTTGATTGGCTTAAGGAAACACTCGAAGTTCACTACCACCACCGCAAATAACATAGGTATCAAAGTACCTATGTTATTCCTGCTCCCCATTGTACGGCAGAAAGGTTTTTTCTTCGCTGCTCGCCTCACTTTTCTGAAAGCAAAATAAATCTGTTAATTAAATTTGTATGGCCTTAGCTGTACAAAATATCCTCTAATTAAAGATTTGATTTCTTGCCATGAAATAGTAGAAATGTTATTTGACAGGAAGTGGTCGTTGAGAAAATTAAAAAAAAAACAGCTGGAAGACTAATTTGGAAGAAATACCTCAAAAATAACCATTTCAGGCATAAGGTCTTTAAGTAGTATAGATCTTTGTGTAATATTTGTGACAGTTCAGTGCAGTGTTGAAGTCGTGTTTAGATGCCAGCAAGCTTTGTCTTGCCACCCTGTGTCTCTGCTCTCCCTGCCCCCGAGGTTTATGATGATGCCTGTTCAGCCTCCCATGTTCTCCTGCACCCACGGCCCCTCTCAGGTCTGGCAACCTAAACCCCTGTTAGTATGCTACTGAAGAGCTATGTTACCCTTTAGTGACGCTGCTTTTGGTCTTTTAGCACAATATCAGTTGTGAGATGGGAATGATTGAGGAAGGCGTGCTGTGAGGGGGAAAAAGCCTAGCATTTGTCTGCAATTACAGGGACAGATCCATCAGCAGCGGGGCGTCTGTCTTCATGCATGCACCAATGGTCTCCGATGCAGCATGGGAAAGGTCAGGTGCCATTAGATACCTTGTGACAGAATGATGTCTCTACCGCAATTTATATCAAGCCTGCCGTTGATTCTTGGTAATTCTGCTCTCTCTTCAAATGACTGCGTGTGTTCATATTCCCCTGACAGTGAACACCTTTCATTTAGCAAGGCGCCAAACTGTGCTTTCACACATCTCAGTGAGTCTGTCAAATGCTGAGAACTTGCCAAGCACGTGTTACGGTTGAAAGTGTATAGAGAAAAGGTGGTGCTTGGTGATCTTGCATTCTCTCTTTGTTTTTCTCTCCTGAGGTGAGCCCAGGTGTAGAGTGCAGGAATGCAGGAATGCAGGAATGTGAAGCTTGAAGCGCTATGCCGTTGTTGCTGTGCAGTCTTTCTACACAGGCCCCCGAAACCACCCTGTCTGTCATCATCCATCGGCAGCAGCTCACCCAGGAAATTTAACAAAATAACAAGAAGCGCCCCCAGCCACAAGAGGTGTTGGGGCTGGATCGTGCTATCAGGGAAGGAATAGCACCACACCGGAAAGGACACAGCGTCCCATAATGTTTGTGAAAAGTGCTCTGGGCGATGCCTGAATGGCTCCCATCAGCGTTACACTATAGCTGTCAGTGTGTATGACAGGCTGTGTGTTTAAGTGTGGTGTTTATGAATGAGAGCAGTGTCCTTGAGCCTCCCATGTTTCTGTCTGAGCGACTGACTCGGTGTGAACTCTCGCTGACATGTTGGAGCGTGCCATGGATCAGTGGGGCCAAGACAAGCCAGAAAGAAAGAAGCTGCAGTGTTTTTCTAAAGTCTAGCGTTAGAGTTGAGTGTGTGTGAGCTTTTGTTTGGACCTAGAGGCCGGGCTTCTGTAGATGGAGTAGAGTGGGGTAGTTGCTGAGGATGAGGATGGCCTCAGGTAAGCACTTTGCGGATGGCAATGTGCAAGACGTTCAAGCAAAAATTCAGAGTAAAACAGGTGTAAACTATTGGAAACTATTGGCGCAGGCCATGTTTTCAACATCTAGTATTCAATGTCGATGTTGTACACTGAAGGGAGAAGAAGGGAGATGACTCTTCTCTGTCTGTCTGCCTATTCAGTTACTTTATTGCCATGACTGTTTATTAGAAACACAATTGCCAAAGCAGTATACATTATTTAGTTTATACATTCAAACCACAGAGAGCACTAAACAATAGTACATGATCATCATCAATTCCAAATTGAGAAGATGCATTCAAATCATTCAAAAGCCAGTAAGGGCATATCGGCCATTGTAGTAACCATCGTTTTTCTCTCTCTCTGGTGCAGGCAGTGCATGTTAATGGATAAACGTGATTAAGACCACTGAGTAGAGCCATGGATTGTACTGTCGGATTAGAGTGGTGTCTCGGCCAGATAGGGACGGCTGTGTGCAGTCGAGGATAAGATGAGGAGGATGTTATCGTCGCTGGTAGATGGCTCCCAGCGGCCCACAGAGGGACGTTAATGGCAGGGATCTGGATCTTTGCCTCAACCTTCCCTCCCCGGTTATGGGATGTAACTGTGTGGACCTCCTCTGCTTTCTTCTTCTTTCTTCTCCTCTGCAGGGGTCTCGGTGGCTCTTCCCTCAGAGGAAAGGCTATTGCTTGACATTTCCTTTGAGTTGCGGTTCCAAATCAGCTTATTTTCTCGCTCTTGTCATTCCCTATCTTTTTCTCTCATCCTTGATCCCTCTGTCCTACTCATCACCTCATCTGTTGGCCTCTCATCTTTCCTCCTTGTTCAGTTCATCTCTCTTTCTGTCACATTCGCCCATCTGAGGAGAGATGGGAGGGAAAAACATACTCTATGCTGTTACCATGGCAACTGCAATCTCGGAGCTGAGCCAGTACTCTTCCACAGCCATACATGCTCTCTCATCCCCCCCCCC
>OOFE01011036.1:29479-53532 GCA_900323365.1 Monocentris japonica
ACACTTCGGGCCCTTAAAGGTTATAATGCTGACTCTGTACCAGCCACACTCGTCAGGGCCAAAGGAACCTAACACTACACTGTTTTTTCCACAAGGGTTAGTATGATGTAGAGTTATTGATGTGTAAATTAAAAATGTGATAAACTAGGTGCAAAGTGCAAAGTATTTTAACAATTTCAAATATCCACTAAGGCATTTATGACAAACACACAACTGTGTCCTTAGACTATCTTGTTTTATTCTGTGTACAGGACCAGAACTCCAAGCACCTAGAAGAACACAGAGACACAGACGACATGTCCGACAAGACCTCTCCAAACAAGAACCTCAAATCTCCCCAGAAAGGCTCCAAACGACTTAAAACTGCTCCTTTCAAAGTGACCCTGCTGGACTCGACTGACTATGAAGGAGAAATTGAGGTATGGAAGACACCTTCTCTGGATAGGAATATGCTTTGACCAAACCGTTGAGATGTGATAGCAGTCTATGCTTTTCCTTTGTTGCTGCTTTCCTCTGTAGTCAGTTGTGTGTAGCGCTGCAAAGAGCAGATAAACCAGGTAAAGTGAATAAAAGAGAGGGTACCATGCTGAGACCCCACTAGGGGGTGAGGGCAAAGCAATGTTACACATTTCTGCAATATGCACAGTTGCACAAAGAATAGTGTACTGTAGGAAGAAAGTCTCCATTTCACATAATATCTGTTATTACTGCAGCAATGTAAAATAGGACATTTCTACTGGCTGTTAAAGGAAATTCAAGGCACGCCTAAAAAAGAGGTGTTAGATGTGAGTCCGTTGCTTGAGATGAACGTGGGAAAATTTGGCGCTTTTTTGACTAGAAATAGCATATGCCTCTGAAAAAACAGCGCTATCTATTTCTGTCTAAACTGTCTTTTCTAGGATGGTGGTGGAGGGAATTCAAATCCTATTGCGTGGCCTGTTGCTAGCGATACTTTGAAGCTAGTTTCTGGTGTAAGTGGCAGAAGATTGTGTTTAGAATCAACTTTCCATTCAGGGCACCGAAGCCGTCTAGACCCCAAACAGGGTATAATGCCTCTGTCTGGCACCGCTGCCTCTGTACCTGCGAGTTAATCAGGCTTTCCTCTGGGCTAATCAGCAGCAGCCAGCCTATGCCACGGCCCAGTACCCTATCTTCAACCAGATTTCTCTGTAATGCAGCATGGGACTGGAGAAGTACCGTATATACTCATAGGTCAGATGATGCCCCTTTTGTCTAATAAAACCTCTCAGCACAGCCTGCAGACAGGGGTGTTAGGAAATCTATAGTTATTACATGGTTGCAAGCCAGGTGCAGTCAAGGAGAAAATAGAATAGCAGTGTTATTATGAGCTACCCCTTAGGATACTTATGCACAAGTACATGAAACTTTGTATGTGTGTGTGTGTGGGTGTATGTGTGTGAGTGCATGAGGTAAGAATACCAGGAATGCTACCCTTGCACTAACCTAGTAGTAACCTAATAGTATGGTTATGAAAGCCTTTGTGTCATAAGTGCTCTTCTCTCACAATGTCCTGTCTTTATAGCTTTCTCATTCATGCGAAGTGATGTGCAAAGAATGCTTTTTTTTTTTCCTCTTGACAAACCTAGTGTTCTGGTGGGAGCCTCGCACCTCCTGGTCCTGGATAGCCTTGCTCCTTCGTCCTGTTTTTAATTGCGGGGGTGGAATGTCAGGCCTGCCATATCAGAACCTCCCTCATGCTCCAGGAGCTGATAATAACAGTGTTAAGGGATGGCAAGCCACACTTTGGGAGCGCTCTCCCCGGAGTTACCATATCCATGGGTCAATTAAGTCCCTCCTGTCAAGGATGCATGGCTGAGCCTTCCCGAGGTTTTCTGGCAGGGGAGAGGGCACCACGCCCTCACCCACTTCTCCTGTCACCCGCCCTCCCCTCTGCTCACTGGGGCATGCTCCGGCTTGCTATGCGTGGTCAGGCCTGGCTGGGCCGATACGTAGAATAGGGCTTTTTTGGGTCGAGTTAAACATTTCATGCTGATTAGTTGCCAAGATTCTGTCTTGTGTTTTCCCATGTTTGTTCTGGTGCTATCGCTGAGACACTCATTGTGGATATTTAATTGCTCTGGGGCAGGGACCGGAGGGACCGGAGGGACCGGGACACCTCAGTCATGCCTTATTAAGATTCCAAACGCTGTTGAGAGCTGAGAAGTGCTTCCCAGGTTTTGCTCCACCATAAGGCAAAGGAGAAACATTGCTGGCCATGACATATTAAGGAACAAGACAGGAGAGGCATCATACTGCATCTGTTTCCCTGGCAACCGCTTGCTCCATCTTCCTGTCACCTCAGAAACTAGGCTCCAGGGCTTCCTTTCCAAAGAGAAGCATACAGATTGCTGGTTATACCCCTCAGGGGATGTGTGTGTGTGTGTGTGGGTGTGTGCGTACCTGCGTATGTGTGAGTATGACTGTGTGTGTGTGTTTGGGGGAGTGTATGTGTGTGATCTGGGGGTGGTTACAAACAATAGCCTTACATAGCATGGCGACCTTGTTCAATTCCTTAAATCAGACATTATCATGTTTTTGAGTCCATGTGTGAATTAAAGATGGTATTTGACATAAAGCCTCGATATGAGATTTCACATTCAGGGCCGTATTTACTAAGTGCTTTCGGTAATGCTGATGCAGATGCTGATGCAGTGTATGAAAAGTACAGATTCTGATCTACTTATCGGTGTGCACAAGCATTTTGTGTGTGGAAATGGGGTAGACACCTGGCAGGAGACTGTGCCATATTTGGAGGATTGGCGATGGTGCAAAAATGGAGGAGATGATTATTGAAATGGATCACTCCCATCCATTACTAAAACAAAATGTGCATAATTGCATGGTGGTTAATGACCAGCACATCTTAACTTCTCACCCTGAGAAAGCCATGGTTGCTGTAATTCAAAGGCACAACAGGCAGAGAGAGAACATAAGAAAGAGATTGATAAGAATTTAGAGATTGTTCCATTTGAGAATTACAGAAATTAAAGAAAGTTAGAGATCACCAAGTCATATTGTCACTGCTTGATGGAATTAAAAAAAGAACAGGATGCCCGGACCAAGAGGAGTTATGTCATACCTGCACTGACAAAACTTCTAACAGGCCTTCATCTGCTGCTGGCTCAGCTACAGTGGGGAGATCACAGTCTGCTCTCTTGCCTGGCTGTTGAGAGCAGTCCTGGGGCATGTGGAGCTGTGGTCGCGCCTCAGCTACTCTAATTGGAAATTTGTGAGTGACTTTATTTGCGTAAGGGGTCTGAACAAATCAGGCGCTAAACTGGAGACAGCTGCACCTGTTAGGCTTTTGCACACGCTAGTAATTAGCACACCTGTTTGTAGATGTGGCCCTCTGTGTCTCTTGAAAGTTGCAATAAAAGAAATATTATCTGGATCCAATGTTTAGTACCGAACACCACTGGCAAGAGTTATGCTCATCATTTCAATGTAGTTTTTGATATCTGACCATGAAGATTTTATGTGATGTCATGTAAAGATGGGACACATTTACTCCCACAAATTCTCAATATTTATCTCCTTTGGCAATATTTATTTAAATCTTGGGGTTTCACTTTTCCCACTCCCCGTCTCCCAACTTTTTACATTGCTTGTAGGCATCTTGTGGCCGGATTGATTCAGACTACATAGAGGTCTAATCTACAATGCGAGCCTGATCACATCTGTTACTTGTTGTACTTAATGTTGGGCTTACTCAAAAAATGTTATATATTCCTCTTTACTCGTTACTCATTTCAAAAGTAATAATATTACTTTACTTATTACTATTCGTGAGAAGTAGTTTGTTACACTACTCGTATTATTACTTTTCCATTACTCCCCCTCCAAATAAAAAATAGAGATTGCTTCCTCTTACCTGAGATTGTTTCCTCTTACACAGGTGAGGTTACCAAAACACCTCGCCTGTGTGAGTCTGTGACTGATAACCAAATACTGAGCAGCTTAGCTTTTAGTACCTGCACATAGTGTACACTTGACATACAGTATATTCTTTCTTCTTGACAAAATCAAAGTAATGAAGCCAGCCACTAAATGTGAACATATCCATATTTAATCCAAGCTAGCTAGCGCAGTGTGTGGAGCGCGACGTGTCCTAATGATGAGAGATTGGCGTATTAAACTTAAATGTGATATGAAGGGGTGATAACAACGTTGAAATTATTTATTTCTCTGATTGGTAACTGTAATATTCTCACTGAAATTGAAATAGTAACACTACTCATTACTGAGGAAAGTAATAATGTTACTGTATTGTGTTACTCGGTACTGCCCATCACTGAGAATCGCAGAATCGCAGTAAAACTGAAAAACTGCTAAAAGTGTTTTGCTTGTCCTTAGAAAGCGAAAAGAAAATGCTCCTGAAATGTTCACTTGAACTCCCTCAATAGCTCAGAAAATCTCTGCGTACGCTACGAAGAACATTCTTTCCCAGCAAGTCCATTTTCTCTGTCAAGTGTTTGATGCATTGTGACTGTAGCAACACCCAAGGGCAGAGCTGTTTTATTGTGTTGAGAACAGAACAGGAAAGCAATCTAGACAAGCACAGCTGTCTTCATACGGTCTGATGTTGGTGAGCCACATCTTCCCTATTAAATGGAGCTATATCAGTAGTGGATTCTAATGCACATATTTCAGAAATCCATAACCATACCAATCTGCATTGCTGTTGTTGCTTGGAGGGATTTTATTTCTACTCTCTTTAATGATTATATGCATGCTGCTGTGGAAGACCTTTTTACGACCGCTGTGCCACGTGTTTGTCTTGGCAGAAACACTCCAAAGGACAGACCCTGATGGACATGATATGTGAACACCTCAACCTGCTGGAGAAGGACTACTTTGGTCTGACCTTTTCCGACACAGACACCCAGAAGGTCAGTGAATAATGCACCACATAAACCTCGGGGGACAGTTCAGCTCATAACAAGTGTTGCCTACAAAAAAATCGGAATTCCGCTCACTTGTGGCGTTGGCGGGGTCAGCTCTGCCAGGGCTGCAGTATCCATCATTCAAGCTGGGACGGAAAATGGAAATTTCTATGCTCCGTGTCTTGTAGAAAACATGAAAAAGTATGCCTCTTCAACTGTTAAAAGATAAAAGTAAAAAAGTAAAAAAACAAGCCTCAGTTTTTCTGGCAAACCAAAATTTTAAACAAAGAACTAAAAATATACTAAACTATAAATATAAGTAGACTTCTATTTTTTTGAATTTTTCAGTAATTTGTGATCATGGCATTCAAGAACTTGAAAGGTCAGCAGACTAGCTAACTAGCTTACCTAGCTAGCTATAGGCTAGCATGGCTAGTTTGAATGTGGAAGGACAACTAGGCTAATAAAGATAACTTAGTGTGGGTGTTGTGACTAATTGGCCCAATACCGATAGCCACGGTGGTGAGTGAAACGCTACAATGTGTTCTTGACGCGCCTACCTTTATCCCTTTATCACTTGCTTCTTCCGTCTTGCTGGAGTTGTAGTTTCTTTGCTGTGTTAGTACTCGTGCAACTTTTAACCCGGCTTATTGTTTTGTGTCACTTAATTGTGAGAGTCTATATTATACTATTACATCTCCCGCGGTCCAAAACACACTGAGGCTACACACCTGTGTCTATTTGATACTTGATTGTGTGATGTGACCCATCACCAACGTGTTATTGCCCCCTTGTGGCGTGGCATACTAATACCCAAAAAAACCCTAAAGAAACCAAAAACACCCATATTGGCTCCAACAATGGGTATATTGCATTTTGAGGCCTAGCTCCAAGAGCGGCAGGCTAAATAATATTAGCCAGCTCCTCTCTTACTCCTTGCCTTTCTCACTGGGCTTCAGTCTAGCATTACTTATCCAGAAAAACTATGGTTCTTTGACTCCGCCCACTGATGTTTAACTCAACTAGTGAGATTATTTCTGCCTCCAGAGCAGCTCTACCTCTGATAAATATTTGCGTAGCTAAAACTTCAATCTGCTCACATCTCCTCTGATCTTTGTTGACTTTTTCAAAGGGCACAAGCCAGGTTAATTATCCTGGAATCACGTAATTATGGCTGTTATGTGACTAAGCCAAATGGTCCTCACTGTCAGCTCACATGAGAGCTCTTTTATAGATGTGGGTTTTGGGTTTTGACTGATGGGACCCTCCCTAAGGGCAGGTATGTGATTGCACAACAGGCTACAGAGGATTCTTCTGGCTTTTGAAGATGGAAAAGATGACGAGGAGTAAGTCTCCATTGACATCTGGAGTATATCCTCTGTCACCATCATCAGCTTGTGTATATTTTGCTGTCTGACATGTTGTGACTTGATCTGTGTCTGATCAAGTCTTGAGCAATACACACGGTGAAATTGGTGTACAGAAACACCCTAGGAGTACAGGTAAGGCTACTCCCTAGATCAACATGACAGGCTCATCAGAGTCCAGAGCTTGAGCCTACTGTCTGGGGTCATCGGTGATTTAAGGACCAAACAAGACTCTAAACTGAAATGCCGGTTCAGAGGTCCCTTTCTCTTGTCTCTGAGGATACAATTTTCACACTGTTTGGGAAAACATCTATTTATGTCTACTTTCTGAACTAGGGTTGCAAAGCTAGCAAGAGCAAAGCTGTGAACCGTGATTAAAAGTTCTGCTTTTGTATGGAGAAAAAGCAAAGCAGTGGATAGTGCTTTACTAATTGAGTGTTCTTTGGCCTTGGCTGATATAAGATAGATTCAGGAGGATGATAAATACTTGCGGCTCATTAAAGTGTTTAGCAGTCTGAGTTTGTGTGTGTTCGTCTGTGTAATTGTGTGTGTGTGTGTGTGTGTGTGTGTGTGTGTGAAGGCACATCTCAAATTGGCAGAAACACTTGCAGTTTGCCCAAGATGGCCACAGTATCACAGTCCACTGTGCTGTTTCAGCCTTCCATGCTCTTGATTCCACACTGACTGATGTGACACCGGCTGCCAAAAAGACTTTCAGCATTAACAAGCGGTGGCTGTGTGGTATTCAGGTTAGCGAAGATCACTGTCAGCTCCCTGCAGTAGGCTGCTCACTGCTGCGCTATTTGCCACGCAGCAGACACTCGTTTGTGTGTGTGTGTGTGTGTGTGTGTGTGTGTATGTGTAGCTATGTGCAAGGGTGGAAGTAACAATTTATATTTGCTACAATTCTAAATATATATAGACATATATATTTAGAATATTTTTAAAGTCAGTAATTTTAGCCTCTACTCCAGTATGTTTTGAATGAAGTATTGCACTACATTTTAAATTGTGTCTTTGTGAATTTTGTAGGCTCCTCCCTAAGCAGCGCATCAAAAAACTGGACTGGTCGTAATCTTGTTGGTCGTTGCTTCATGTTTCACTTTGTTAATGGACATTATTTATCTTATTTCTTTCAGTTTAAAGGTCCGAGTTGAACTCTCTGTCCTCCATTTCATCATTGTGCGCAAAATATCATATGTAACAATGTTCTGTTTTGTAAAAGTGGTTTACAATGTTTTTTAATGAGCTACTCAAGTAGAGTTTTTCACCAGTCATTTTATTTCTGCACAGTAACAATACTTTTGCTCTTTGCACCACTGCCTGTGCATCAGTGTGCCTAAGCTTGGTGTTAAACAGGAGGACATGATTGAAAAGATCTTGCAAGAGAGAGTCAATGTGCCGTGAATGTAGCAGCACTATTGATGAGATGCTCAAACAAAGGAAAATCAGAAGTAATGCCCCTTGAGGTGAAGTAGGTCGCTGCACAGATCAGGAGTGATGAGATCAGATAGATAACCGCCTGGTAGTAATTTAGCAACACAATGAAGAAACAGATGCTTGAATTAAAGCTTCACTCTGCACATTGAACGGCTAAGCAGGGGAGGGCACAATTTCTTTATTTAGGCATATGGAGAGGCTTTCATCAGGAACACTGTCAGCAATTAGAGCAAAATGTGACACCAGGGTGTGCATTAGCCATGTTTCCAGTCTGCCTTGTGTGACTTCTCCCTTCTGTCTTTCAGAACTGGTTGGACCCCTCTAAGGACATTAAGAAGCAGATGCGCAGTGAGTTTTGGGGACTACACGAGTTTAGATGATAAATAATAACAAAATAAGTTGTTATCCAGTTGTGTATATTTGGGGTTTGGTTGGAATTGGATTTGTTACATCTATGTTACATAAAATGAACCCACCAGCACTCATTGCAATCCCTCCTCAGACTCTCCATGGCACTTTGCCTTCGCTGTCAAGTTCTACCCTCCAGACCCCTCCCAGCTCACAGAGGATATCACCAGGTAGGCCAGCAAATGTGTGGAATCCACCTCTACCACACAAACACACACACACACACACACGCACTCACACATACACATACACACACACACACACACACACATCTCATGCTGTCTCATGCTGTCTCATGCACTTCCTAGTTAATCAAATGAAAAAAAACTTAAATAAAAAAACATGTCAGTTCTGCAGATGATTTGCCTTTTTATTTGCCAAAAAGTATGTTTACATAAAAGTATTGTAACAATTTTCATGGCATATTTGCCTCTATGTCAAAGATGTCCAAATCCCTCTCTTTTTAGAGGATTAGAATTGGAATGCTACTAACTGCCATGGATTAACTATGCTGAATACTTGTTGGAGCTTGCCTTTGCTGAGGCCTGTTTGACTGCCAACACACTCTCCTCCCCTTTTCTCTGTTCTGACAGATACTACCTGTGTCTGCAGCTGAGGGATGACATGCTGTCAGGTCGGCTGCCGTGCTCATTCGTCACTCATGCGCTCCTGGGCTCCTATGCTGTTCAAGCCGAGCTGGGGGACTACGACCATGACGACCACGGCTCCGACTATGTCAGCGATTTTCATTTCGCCCCCAACCAGACTCGCGAGCTGGAGGAGAGGGTGATGGAGCTCCATCGAAACTACAAGTACACACACTGGCCATGCTATTGTTGATGTCAGATTTTAATGTATCTACAGGACATATCTCACGTGGGCTGATCACCCCGTGAATCAATGATGGTGTCAAAACAGTCTGGTATGCACATGCCGATGGAGGCCATCACATTAATGTAGCATCTGTCATTGGTGTGTACACAGTTGGTGCCTTGCCATTGAATCAACACTTACTCAGTTAGAGGGTCTTTGCCATGCTCTGACTTGGCATTGTCTGTTGGCATATACCCAAGAGTTATGCTTAGGGAATGGAAAGGGAGGATTTTAGAATGGAATGTATCCAGCAAATTACCGAGATAATTCTGCTCCCGCTGTGTAAGATTATGGGTTTATTATTTGTGATTTAAGAGGGCCTGCGGTTGTTGGTTACAGATATTATCTTTCCTCTACCACAGGGGTATGACTCCAGCAGAGGCTGAAATTAACTTCCTAGAGAATGCTAAGAAACTGTCCATGTATGGCGTGGACCTTCATCACGCTAAGGTAGGCTATCACCTTTTCTTTAAATCTACATGCAAGTGGGTTTCAAGGATGAATAGGGTCTTTTCATCTTCTTTACATCCTGTTCACAAATCCTTTCTGCTTCTTTGTTATCCTATGGCTGCTGCAGGATTCTGAGGGGATTGATATAATGCTGGGTGTCTGTGCCAATGGGCTACTGATTTACCGTGACAGACTGAGGATCAACCGCTTTGCCTGGCCAAAGATCCTCAAGATCTCCTATAAGAGGAGCAACTTCTACATCAAGATCCGTCCTGGAGAAGTAAACAAAATGCACATGGTCATGGATAATTATGGCCTGGATTTTGAGAACTGCTGAAAAGCAATAGCTGTTGGTCTATTATGACTGTTATTGTTGAAAACTGGCAGCACAGCCAGTGGAGAAATCGATGTGTGGTCAGTTGGGCTGAGCAGAAAGTTGGAAAATCCTCCTCCTTTTACCTCAGGGTCAAGGTCTATAGTCTGCCCCTCCTCATTGTGCTGTGCAGTGCTGCAGCTTATCCTCCATGCTGAGCCCCAGTGTGACAGGCTGTCTGGGCCAGACCCAGTCAAGTGACAGAGCCGCACAGTGAGCCTGTGATCGAGCCAAATAAAAAGCCCCTTTAACAGAGCTGGTGCAGCTGCAGCCACAGCCAGAATAGAGGGATAAAGAGTATAAATATAGAGCCATGAAATGCCTTCCTCCTGTTTGCTCCCAGTGTCTGAAAATTGGATGTTATCCTCCCTCTGCCTTGATCTGCTCCATTTTGTCCAGGCAGCAGTGGTGGGCTTATTTGGAAGCAAAATCCATGTTGTTATGTAAATGCATTTACTCATTCATGGACATTCATGGGTGTAACTGTATTGTGACAGAAGTTGTTATGCCAGCTCAGAAAATTGCCTGGGGTGACAACCAGACTGATTGCGTTATATACTTTACTCATTGTCCAATGTGGATAGAAATGGGAAGCAATAGGTTTTTTTATTTGTATGAATGAATCAAGTTGTTCTAAACGTTATCCTTTGTCTCATACCAGAAAAGAATGGAGGTAGCCCTGCAGTAAATGACAACACACCTGCTGCTATATACCCTTCCTTTTTCACCCACAAATTCCTGTGTCTCTGTGCTCTCTCTCTCTCCTCCAGTATGAACAGTTTGAAAGTACTATTGGTTTTAAGCTTCCCAACCACAGAGCTGCCAAGAGACTCTGGAAGGTCTGCATTGAGCATCACACCTTCTTCAGGTAAGAATCGATCTACTCTACTGCCTGTCAAGGCAAAGAAAGCATTTCCATGTATATAGCTTCATTAGTTGTAGCTACACTAAGTTCATTGTACAATGTACTGCTAACAATAGTCATACTGTAGTCTGTTAATATTGAAACTGCCCTCCTCGGTGTTACTAATGATCTCCTGATGAGATGTGATTGTGGCACGTGGCACGTGCAGTAGGTACAAGACTGCAGTTCCCCCATATAACAAGAATCTGTTGCTCAAGAATCTATTTCTAGCATACTGTAGGTACTTAAATTCATTAAATCATCATGCTATGTTAAAGGCAGAATCAAACTCAGCCTGAATGACCTCAAGATGTTGCTGCAATTCAATTGCATTACTTGCATCTTGCAGTCCAAACAAAATCTTGATCACATATCGTGGGTCAAGAAGCAGGTGCTTGAAGATGGGTTCTGATATGATGGCTTCCTCTGATAGCATATACAAAACCAATAGATGTGAAAAAAAGACTCTCAAAAGTTTGATTTTGTTGTGACAATCAACTTTGAATGTCTCAGAAACCGAAAACCCCATGCAGCACGACATGAGGTCAAGAACCTTAATCTGTCTTTTATTTTTCCTAGGTTGGTGTCTCCAGAGCCTCCTCCTAAGGGCTTCCTGGTGATGGGTTCAAAGTTTCGCTACAGTGGGAGGACACAGGCCCAAACCAGACAAGCCAGTGCTCTTATAGACCGGCCTGCTCCACACTTTGAGCGCTCCACCAGCAAGAGGTACCTGCTATCTCGAAGCTTGGATGGAGGTAAGCACTACGATTGTGCTCCATAAGATCTCTTTACCGAGTGTCTAAAATGTTCTGTCTCTTATCTAAGTAGGAGATTCAAAATGCTTCACGGGCCACAAGAAAAATATCAGCAACCTCACAAAAATGTTGGTATTGGTATTAGCTTTCAGAACCCCATGTCGGTCGAACCCACTGTCTTAATTCTGACTTGTCTCTTGGAATAATTCAATGTTCATGTTACCAGCAGAGTTCTCGCGGCCGGTATCTGCCATGTGTGAGAACCACGATGGTCTGTCCCACCGCAGCATCAGTGAACAGCGTCGCCTCCGCAGCCCCTCTGTGGACGAACAAGAGACTGAGCTGGAGCCCAGTTTGGACCAGGACCAGGACGAGGACGACCGGGACCAAGAGCTGATCCAGGAGACAGAGCAAGACAAGTACCAGGACGGGGACATCACCCCCAGCAAAAAGAAAGAAATCAAGGTAGATTTCTTGATGGAGGTGTTCATGACTCTTCATAACTAGTATTGATTAGCTTTAGTCAACTGTAGTACAACTCCAGCTATGGCACAAAGAGATGGCAGGGACTGCAGGGGTACTGGATGTAATGCAGGCTTCTCAGGCCCGCTGAGGCTTATCCTACAGGGGTATAACGCTGTGGTGGCTTTGGTGGATTTAGCATTACTAACTCTTCTCCCTTCACTCCTATTCATTCAGGCTTATGTGCTTACACTACACTGCTTATAACTTCTACTAACAGCTTTAACAGCCTTTAACCCTTTCGCACTATGCTGTGACATGCAAACTCCTCTGTCACTAACATGGTCTTTCTTTTCAACACTTGCTGGCCAAAGGAGGAGGCTGGGTCACCAATTGACAGTAAACAGGAGGTATTTGGTGTCAGGCGACCTCTGTCTGTCTGTGTCTGTCCGTCTGTCTTTGTACATCCATCCCCTTGTCTTTCTCTGTGTGCATCAGTCTCTCTGCTCGTCGTCTGTTGTTGTGTGCATTTGTCTGTCTAAATGTGGTGATTATAGTCTGGTGTAGGAAAATCTAAAATGTGCTGCTATGCACCACATACAAGACTGTAGCTGCAAAGGCATCATTTGGAAGTAAATCATTCTCATACTAAAGCATCCCAGCAAGCATTTGACAGACCACGACATGCAGGTGAGGTGACAAAGTTCAATGTCAACCCAAACAAGCACAATATGACTTTCCCAATATGATATGACATGGTAAAAATGTATATTTAAACAGCTTCGGGAACTGTTTTGAGCTGATATCAGAAAGATAGTAAGGTAAAGATGCAGGTAGCAGCCGTGGACGACTATGGATGTGGTTTTCAATGTTGGGCCAGGCCATCGTAGCAACATTGATTCAACACCAAAATGTTTTCTGGGATGTATTTTCAGATTATTTCCAAATTATCAAATTTGACATGACACAATAATCATTCAACTGTCTGATGGTAGTTGAGTGTGTGTACTCTCTCTGTCTGACAGTGACATTGTTCAACCATTTCAGTAGATCAGCCTGGTGATGGTTTGATCATTGTGCCTGTACTGCTGTATGGTTGAAAGTTTTGAGCCAGTCACCCTGTCTGTCTGCCTTTCTCCCTCTTTGACTTATGTGCTGCCTCTCTGTCTCTGCATCCACCCCTATTCCTTTACCCACTGACCCTGCACCCTTCACCTCTGCCCCCGACCCCCTCCGTCCTTGCCCCTTCTCCTGCCCCAACTCCACCCTCTCAGTTGGACCAGGAGACCACCCCTCGGCACAAACAGGAGGTACAGCTTCCTGTCTTCAGCCCTTGTGCTCTGTGATATGCGCCATTGTTCCGCCGCACCTCTAGTCTGTCTCTCCAGTTCAGTCATCAAAGGGTTTTTACCGATTAACATTATGAAACATAAAGATTTGTAGTCTCCAGAGAAATACTTGGTTCTGTATTGAATACGGAACACTGCAATTTGAGAGGTCCTGTAAGAAACAGTAGTTTGAAATAGAAAAGTGCCTACAAAGCACCAGTACATGTTCCTCACTATTGTGGAATATAATAAACCCTCTGTCATAATTCTAATACATTCAATAAGGCCAGAAACTTGATTAGTTCATCTACATTATCAGAGAGTGCATTCATAGTTCTGTTCAGTTTGCATTTGTGTCTCAGAAAATAATTAATATGGTTACTGTAATTATCCTTTGTTTTCAGTGGGATTCAATAGCATCCTAAATGCCATTTCCCATGGACTACTGCACTGAATAGTAATGCAGTCAAAGCTACCTAAACACATCTACGTGCTCAGTCTTCAGGAAACATAAATTTAACCAATTCATCATGTGACATCCCCTCTTGTGCACATGTGGTACTAGCTCACAGTCCATTCAGTCATGTGTATCAGATGACAATGGGATTTGACTGCTATGTGACAGTGTGATCACTGTGGTGGGAAATTATGTTGACGCCTTGCTGTCCCACTGTTTCTCTGCTCTTCCCCTCCTTCTCTTTAGTTTTTGGATAAGTCACAGGACGTCTTACTGAAGCACCAGGCCAGTATCAATGAGCTGAAGAGAGCCCTGAGGGAGCCGAACAGCAAGCTGATCAACCGCGAGAAGCGTCTTTCGGGGTCCTCTCCAATTGGCACGCCCGAGAAGAAGGCAGTGAGTGGTCCACACTGGTCAACATCTCAAAACCTCTGATGTTTGATTCCATAAAAAGGCATGGATATTCCAATCTTGCCGCTGTGATCTTGGATTCCTCTCTTTGCTGCTTGAAGTTAAGGCAAGCAGGCAGGCATGTTTTGGAGACACTTGTGTCAATGTGTGGATGCGTTATCATCGTTTTTAAATAGTTCAAACCTGAAGACGTACCAGTATGATTGTAGACAAAAGAGTTAATGAGCATGACTGGGCAAGGTAGTTATGATTAGAAGATGTTTCTGCTACAGGCGGTTTTATCTCCTGTTCACAGGTGTTGCTGTAAGATAGGGCTCACGGGACTAAATAGAAGAATCTGTGATGTCTTTTAAAATCTATAATGAAGTGCATTCTATCCATTCTATCCATATCTGGTGTACAACAATAATTCTGACTTCATCTCAGAGGTATTTGAAGATGACTGACTCGTGGCTCGGGTGTAAACAACTTGAATAGAAGCAAAGCGAAGCACTTGAGAAACAATTATCTGTTATCTTTTCTTTCTTGATTGCCTAACAGCGACATGCTTCCTTTATGCCAGATCACAAAAGCTCTCAGAGCTTTGATCACTTTTTTGTGATTATGCTATTGAAGATACTAGAGTACTAAGATTGCAGTCTTCAGATAGTATAGTTCTGTCTTGGTGCCCAAGTTGTCAACAGACAATCTCTCATCTGGTGTCTGGGACAATCAGATTATGCCCATAGAATGTCAAACATTCTCTGCGGCAGAAAATGTAATCTGCAGTGTTTCTGTTTGACTGACGATGGCTCTTGACTGTCTCCTCGAGAATCAGTGGACCTTAGCTCTTTGATGTAGTTGCAGGAAGAAATATTTACATTGCAAATATCTGCTTATTTGGTTATGTGGATTTGGCCACTGCCAGGTACAAGTGGAAGTTCTTTGATTAAAAAGTTTGTGCTGAATAAGTCAGTCAGTTCCTGTTGGTACTAATTCTCTCTGCCTTTCTCTCTCTTTCTCTGACCTTGTTGCATGAAATGGTATATTATGCATCTTCCTAATTTACTCTCTCCTTTAGAGTCAGAGCTCTAATGGCTGTTCTTCCTTCTCTTTTAAACTCTCTCTTCCACCCGTCTCTGCCCCTCGTCGGCCAGTTGGTGGGCCGGACAGGGGGAAAGGACCCTGTTAACAGCCTGTCTGTTGAGGGTTTCATCCAGAAGACTGTGGTGGCTTCACCTGAGGTTGCACATCTCTCAATCTTTTTGTTTGATGATATAGTATACTTAGCATTTACGGTTTGATGAAATGTTGTGCATTATAACTTTCTCGATATGCCATTGATCTGTTATCCAAGAAAAAAACGACCACATATTTTACAAACAATCTCTAAATGCAATTGTACGTTTACCTGTAGTACCTTTTGTACCTTTTTCTGTTTTAAATTGTGGAGATTTCATTGTAGTAGCTCTGTTTGGCATGTCTAACTATGTTTAATCTATACCAACATGTAGGGCTCTGAGGAGTGGGTATTGATTGAAAAACAAGACTCTTATCAACAAGACCATGACTGGAAGGCAGAGGAAAAGAACAAATCTCTCCCCTCCCCTCCATTAATGACTGATTCCTCTTGGGAGAACAAGAAGGAGTTGGAAAAAGAGATAGATGTTACCAAGATGATACATATTGAGGTAACAGGGGACGACAAAAAAGAAATGAAAAGCCATATTGATGAATTTTCATCACCAAAATCATCTAGGGAATCAGACGAATGTTCTGAGCCTTGGCCAACTAACAAAAGTCGTTTTGTGATTCAATTATCTGAGAATGCAGACTCATTTCAAGACAAATCTCAAGGTAAACCATCTCAAGCCTTAGACCCTGAGGCAAACAATGACATGGCCCCAGGCTCACGCCAGATAAAGGAGCGTACACCCTCTAAACAAAGGAAAAAGAGGAGACCCCAGAGCTTAAACCTGGGAATGCCTACAGAGCTCATCTACAAGAAAGAAGGTGATGTTTCTACTGAGGAAGAAAACGAGGGCTCAGAATGGGAGGACAGTCCAGAAGCAGGAAATCATCACGAATCGTCTCCAGTGGTGATGATTCAAGATGATCAGGGAAAGGATCAGTCTATCACGGCGTATAAAGACAGCAAGCAAGAGGATACATCAATAGGAGAGAGCAGTGAGGCCTTGAATCAAGGAACAGACCAGGTCAAGAGAAAAGTCAGCCAGGTTGGGGCAGCAGATGTAGACTTAGGCTCAGTGAATGGACCTGGAAAGGTAGAATATGATAGTTCATTTGCAGAGGCTAAGGATGAGTGTATCGTGAACCTGCAGGTACGAGGGAAGAGCCTAATTGACAACAAAGAGCTATCTGAGGTAAAACTCAGACAGGTCAGGACACATGAGCGAAAAATCAGCAGCTCTGGGGCAGAGGATATTGAGGGTGCCATGGGAGACAAAGTTCAGAGGAGGTCTTTTCACCGACTATCGGGCAGCTACCAGACAGAAATAACCAGGATTGTTCCTCTTAAGCCTGAGAGGTCAAAGAGCATAGCATGTAAAGATGAGAGAGACAGGACAGGGCCGGAGGAGTCGGCACGACTTGTCAGAAGGGAATACCGTTGGTCGGTGGGCTCTCCAGAGGGATCCTCAGACCTTAACTGGACTGATGTCACCGCTTTCCATCCAATGTTCGCCACGGATCTGGAGGGCATGGCTAAATTAGAGAGTAAAACAGAACAACACGATGATAACTATCAGTCTGCGAGGGGATCCACAGAGAGTCAGTTGTTCAGCTCAAAGGTTTCAGCACTTCCCAAAATGGTTCCTCCAGCCCTGCCGGTGAAAACACAGAAGGCGAGAGAGTCTGGACTAATACTGCGGAACAGCCGAAATGCCGGCAGGGAGCCTAGCCTGGATGCAGCCAAGAAGAGACACTCGGTAACTCTGCTTGGCATCTGCTATTCAGTCATTGGAAATAAAGCATCGCATGAGCTTCAGACAGACTCGCACACCATTTGACTTCTTTTTTTTCTCCGTTTTCAGCGACGTGAAACTCTTAGACATGTTACCTATACGTGCCTGTCTGAAGGAGTGTTACTTTTGGCTCCGTTCTTGGTGGCAAAATCAGTAGAGTAGCCATCAGTACATTTGCCTCTAAAAAGTTTGGACTCTTCCCTTTGTGGCAACCCAATTTATTCCCTCCCCTTGCCTCCACCCTCAACATGTACCACAATATCTGGCAAATCTGTTCATCTCACTACTGGCTGTGAAAGAATTTGTTAAATAGAAACAATGAATATCTCATGTTTTGGTTGTTGGCTTGTCTTCCCCTTCCCTACCTTCCAAGCCTCATATTTCCTTCCAACTCACGTTCTCCCCTGTCAAGAGTGTTGCAAAGAAAGAAAGGCACACATATCAATGCTCTGATAATCTCCACACTGTTGCCAAACTGAAACTACAAACTACAAACTACAAATTTATTTCACACTAATGTTACAAATGAAATCACTCGTTTGAGAAAAAGGGAGAAAAATGTCATCATCATCCATTACTTAATGCTACAGATAGCTATCATCTCACGCAAACATAGATAAATGGAGTTCAGTATTGATTTGCACACAAATCATCCTGAATCTAGATCAAAACGATTAACAGGAAATTAACAGAATTCAGAAAATGTTGCTTGATCCTTTTGGGTGGTGACAATAATTCATAAATCAGATGCATTTCTATCAACTGGATAGAAAGCTGACCAGCGTTACGAACATATTGGCTCCTCCAACTGTGAAAGACAAGCATGCAATGAGCAGCCAGACAGCGCAGCTCGATGCCTTACACAGGCGGGAGTCAGATGTTCCGCTTTCATTTCACTGTTGGTATCATTATGAGCCTGCACATATTTGGCACTGGAATGAAAGGAATTTGAAGTAAATAGATATGATGGCTTTCATCATTTACCACCTTTTCATCTGAGTCAAGACCCGCCACATATTGGATTGAACAGGCATGAGAAGAGGTGTTGCGTAGCTCCCAGTGTGTGAATGACCTCACCGGCGAGTGGCAATCCTATTAGGATAAGATTGAGCTCTGGGTGTTGAAAGCATTACTTAGTCTCCCAAACATGTGGAATCACTTGTACAGTGATTTTGATGAGAGGCACCTTGATAGCACTAGTATTTGGCCGTTTGAATGTTCCCCTCTTGAAATTCAAGGTGCATGGTATTGCAACACTTTCTGATTTGCTCTTTGGTTAACTGTTGCTATGCTGAAAACCTGCTCGTAATACAAACTGCATGATTCTCTCGCCTGGTCACTGCTAATTCTAACAAATAAACCTGGCTGTAGATGATGTTTTTTGTCACGATAAGCTCACCTCTTTTCTGTCTTCTAAAGTGCATCGGCTATTAGGCTATGCTACTGTAGAGTAGAGCTTGAAATTTATGCCTGAATCCATTAGGACCCGACTGGATCTGAATGGACCCAGTGGGCTCAGGTCGGGTCAGGCTGAATTTCTCACCTAAACTTGGGTTTGGGTAAGGCTCTATTTGAAATATATTGTTAAATACTGATTTATTAGCTATTTATTATTAGAAAATGATTTGTAATTTTGGGCTCACAGGTAGTAAATACACCAGGATCCCGGTTTAGGTTTGGACTGAAATGTTTTGGGTTCAGGTTAGACTGGGCTCAAATTTTCAGACCCCAGTCAAGCTCTACTGTTAGGACTTCTGTTTGTCTGCTGTGTTGGTCCAGTGGCTATTTCAGCTTGTGCTAACCTCAGCATGCTCTGCCCTCTGCTTCCCCCTGCAGGAGCCTCTCTCCACTCCTGCCATTTATGAAGAGCCATTTGCTGATGTCAAGGTTATTCATTCATTTGACTTTAAACCCTCCTTCATATTCTCATCTCATCATCTGTTTTCCTCCCATCCACTATCCATGGTATGGTCGTTCTTTTTGCATCCTCCAATGAGTAAACTGCATGCATCTTAAATGACTCAAGTCTCCTGATATATTGCACCTTTGCCTAAACCAAACTGAAATCTATTCATTTATTTTTTAACTTAATTTTGTGCCAATATCTAGAATGAACTGTGGCACTTTTCCATTCCATCCATCACCATAAGTGGAATTCAAATTGTGAGGTGGCTCGGGGGGCCGAGACCCCCTTGGTTTCAATCAGAGCCCCCCGAGATACCCCTGAAACCAAAGCTGGGGGGGCTGCTGACATCAATGGCATTGCATTGAGAACAGCACCCCTTGGATTAGGTTGTTTCTGTGCAGAATTACAAGGTTTGGAATGATGCAATTTTCTGCTCTGAATGAATTTGCATGTCATGCTTGCCTTTTGTATTGTACCCAAAAGAAAAAAAGGTGCCCCCCCACACCCCCCGGGACCATAATCCTACACAGTCATTCATCTCTTCCATTCATGTTGACATGACAGCATGCCAGGATGATTTTGTCACTGTGTCACCATGGTATACTGCATGATCCCCCCCTGCATCCCAATACATGCCACCTTAAAACGTCAGGATGATACTCCCATTCTGTTCCTTGGTCGTCATCAGTCAGACTACTGTTGTGTGACATGAGAGTGGCGATCCTCTCTCTGTACTTGCCCCAGAAGGAGCTCGGGGACAGGAAGCCCCAGTCAGGCGTGGTGTCCGAGGAGGACCAGGAGCGAGACACTGTGGCCTGCATGAGGGAAACCCACTTGGGCATTGAGCGCAAGTGCTCCAGCATGACAGTCAGCTCCACATCCAGCCTGGAGGCCGAGGTTGACTTCACTGTCATCATGGACCTCCACTCTGGCATGGATGACTTCTCTAAGGGCCTGTCTGAGCTAGGAGAGGGGGAGCAACAGCCGGAGGTGGGCCAGGAGGACTTTGAAGAGACCTCCAGGTTCTACTCTGCCCGTCTAATGGGCTTCCAGGACAAGTCTCCCGTGGAGGAGAGGCCTCCTGAGGAGCGAACCCACCATGAGGTAGACAGATAAATGCATCCATCCCCGCTTCTTCATCATTATCACCCACTGGAGTTGCCCTGCCTGCCTGCCACCTTTTTAAGTTGGACCATTTTGTGTTTGTGATTGGATTTTTTTATGGTTTATTCATGTTTACTTTTGTTCGATGTTGTTTATCTTGTTTTATTTTTGCCATTGATTTATTCATTTCTCAATGTTTTATCCATCAATTACTGTACATTACTGAAGTGTTTCTTTAAGTTCCCCTGCGTTTGCACTATTACCCTTATGCTTTGCTGTAATCGAGCAGAACCATGTAATAAAAAGTTCACTGTGCAGGTATTTTAACGTCTGTTACGCAGGTTACCAGTGTTCAGGGGCTCTTGTTTCTCTCAAGCGACATGCCGCCTTTCCAATGCTGAGGATAACGGTGTTGCCACGAGGAACATTTAGTAGAGGAACGGTTTGGTTGATGTTGTCTGATTCTATTGGACCTATTGTATTTCCCACAGCCCCCCGTGGCAAAGAAAGACGCCAGTGCTGTGAGCATGGCCCACATGCTGAGGAAGGCCGACGCCAAGACAGAGACGCACACCAACGGGTCCGAGGTCCACTCCAACATCATGAATGTGTCACCGCAGGTAAAGCGTGTTTACAGTGTGTCACGTCGCAACCATGTGAGCAGACGTGACTATACGGTCATGTATGTTGCTGTGAATTCACATATCTGCCTCCTACCATTTCCCATACCCCTCTCACTGTTACATGCTGCATCTGTACTGAAACATGTACTGAAAGTAATCCATACTCTTTCCCTATATTTCTCGCCCATACAGTCTTAACATGGATTGAAATATCTCAGCTCCATATGTTGATATAACTCCACAATCATATATATTCTATTTTTGTTTTTATGTTCAGATTATATTTTTTCCCCTGCTGTGTCCTGTTAGTTTTGCTGCTGCAATTTCCCCATGATGATCAATAAAGTTTCATCTTATCTTATGCATGAATGCTGTTACATTTTCACTTACAGTATCTACAGAAACGGGATGTTAGCAGGATAGGACAGTTTAAGGTCATTTCCCTCACAGTTCTCGCTGTAGGAACCGTCCCATCAATCAACCATTTTTTCCGATATTTTTGGACACAGGGGGAAATAGACTTATCAAGTTTGGATTTTTCCAGAGCTCTGGAGTAGCTCTCTATTAGAGCAAGTGCTATATATTCCCAGGACATCAATGGCATAATGGCCATACTTACCAGACTTGAATGACATAATACCATCATTATGGAGTGATTAAAGTATTGACAGGAAATTAATGAGGATGATGAAAGCGAGTGGGAATCCCATTCATCTCCGGAGGCAAAGATTTGAGGCCGTCCCACAGCTGCCCTATTAAAATGTAATCATTGCCGGGGCTATTTTCCCATTCGGCTAATGGCATTTATGAACTCTGGCCATGAGCTTGAGAGGGTTGGCTTTGCAGTGCCAGCTCCGAGTTGAGTCAAATTTTGAAAGATGTCAGAGTAAGCCACAGTAGCTTCTATGTGTGTATCTGCAGCAAACGAAGGATGACGTCAACTGTAGGGAGACAAAGGTCTCCAACACTGACGTAACTCCGCCAGCAGAGGGAGACATGGTATGTGTCTCTGGTTTCTCCACCACAGCACAAGGGCTTGGCTGCTTCTCTATGCCAGCTGTCTGCATGTCAGTGATGAGCTATGAATTTGGATAGCATTGCCACCAAATTGCTGTAAAAGGAATTTCTTTGCCTTTCTAAAGGATTAGATACACATAAACTGTTAATGGTAACTCCTAACTTTATGAAATATGGTGTTTTCTTTACAAAAACTCATTACTGAAGCACATGGAGGCAACTAATATACAATATCTACATGGACTGGCCTGAACTAGAGCTGAAGAGATTATTATTGATATCATTTACCTTTTAAGGTCTACTGTACGATGCCTGGACATACATTGCATGATTTATTTCAAGAAATTGTAATATTTCTGGTGAAATGGCAACACAATTTGACTGGGATGGCAAAGTCGGGGCTTGTGGTGTGCATCCATACTCACATATGTGTTTGGTTTTGCTAGACTGTTGCAATAAGTGGATGTGATATCATTCTGCTGGGCAATCTTGCTTTTGTACGATCGTCTTTTCTTGCTTTCCTAATTCTCCCTTTCATACTGGGGAGTTATCATTTAGATTTATTAAATTTTCTCTCTAAAGCTGAATTCTGTCACTCTCTCCTTCAGAACTATGGAGTCGTCAACCAGAGGGAGGCTCCTGTTTCCCTTAAAGAAAATGGCTCACCTGTAAGCATCTCCACAGAGTGACAGCGTTTGTGTTTGCTTTCCACTGCAGCTATTTGAATTGGTGGCACCATTTAGTCCAGCCTGTGTGTCATTGTCGTCTTCTGTCCAGCCTTGACCTCTGCTTCATGTCCTATTGAATAACTGGAAACAGAAAAACATGCACCCACTGCGGTTCATTTGTGTGTGCATAATGCTCGGCGGCGCTGTTGATGGATTGCATTTGGTGCTATGATGATGGCTAAATGTCCTGAAAGCTTTTGGCTGTGGATGTGAACATGTGTGCCCACCACTTTTTACCACCACTTTTTGGTTGACGTTTGACATTTTTCAATCCTGCACCATTGCAAACGACGACTTTCTTGGTACAAGTGTGTGTGCTGGCAGTGTGTCCCTTTTTGTTTGGTCATAGTAGCAGTGTGGATACGTGCGTCTGAGTGACTCCCCTCTAATGACTGTGCTGTAGGTAAAAGCAGGCACCCTGGGGAGAGAGTCCGTTGTATCCCCGCTGACAGTCACCGGCGAGAGCGTCACCTCAGCAACCACGACTCAAGTAACCAAGGTAACTTGTTATCTGTCCTCATGATTACAGTTTAATGACTGGAGTTTGGACTCAGCCCACCACTGTATCTACATTCCAGGTTTAATTACAGTTTTGACAAAAGGTATTTCTCAGCATCCTTTTGCTGCATGCTGGAAAGTAGATGGAAACAACTGGAGATCAAATAACAGTGACAAGACTAAAATGAAGCGACTGTTTCTTATTAACGCTGACAACCTCCTGCCATGATTTTCCAGGCATGAAAGTAATAATCCATGATATTTTCAGTTTTGCTCCTCTCTGTCTGATTGATACAACACAATAGTGATTCAACCTGTAACCGGTTCATGAAAGCTTTTGCATTTGCTGTTCCAGACACCCGGTGTTGGGTAGGTCTTAACTGGGAAAAATCTGCCGCACAGGAAGTGATGCGTTTTACGTTTCCGATTTGTTTGGAATAAATAGAAGAAGACCTGGGCTTGTGTGTGTTTTACAGACTGTAAAAGGAGGCTACTCTGAGACTAGAATCGAGAAAAGGATCATCATTACGGGAGACGATGATGTGGACCAGCATCAGGTGAGGAATAAAAGGCAGATATTTCAATAGCTATTACATTCAATAATGCACTGTAAGAAGTGTTTGATCCATGCGGTGGCATTCTTCGTCTCCAGGCCCTTGCTATGGCTATCCAAGAAGCCAAGCAGCAGCACCCCGACATGCTGGTGACGAAAGCGGTGGTTATCAGGGAAACAGAGTCTCCCACCGAGGAGAAGCAGCGTAAAGCAGAGGTGCGTGAAGTTAAAAATGGCGGCCCTTAGGTGAGGCCATGGGCTGCACTAGCATACTCAAGAGCCAAGATACAGAAGGTCAGCGTCACTGTGTGTGTGCTTGTCTCATTGCAGTCCTGATCGGCACCTGGTGGCTCCTGAGACAGGGGGAGGGGACGGGAGGAAAAACCTCCGGCTGTGTGTCTCCTGCCCTGCCCTACGGTACGCCACCGGCCCACTAAGAGGACTTCCTGCCCCACTGTGCATACCCCCACACAAGAACGGACGATGCAGTAGTAGACCTCCACTCCTTTCCCTTTAGCCAGACCAACTG
>OOFE01011038.1:0-11263 GCA_900323365.1 Monocentris japonica
CAGGTTCTAGTGTGTGGGTATTTAAGAATCACTCGGATACTGATACCACCTTCATTGTTGTTTTGATTAAATTCACATTGTTTCGCTCAAGAGACTAGAGGTTCTGACGAGTCAAAAATTTGTACAGCATTCGCAATCATATTTTTTAGTGTGTCAACCCGGCCCTAACTCTGTCGTCTAGTGTGAGTACTTTAAAGACTTGAGGTGAAAAAAATCTGCCAAATCTGTCGGTATGTGTGTGATACAATGTGTTTTCAAGATTGGTTAGGATTTTAAAAGTGTGTTGCATAAGCATCGTTCGGCCAGCTAGCCCTTGGCAGTTCCCCTGTGAACTTTTGCTAAAATTAAGAAATATTCTCTGTGGTAAACTTAATCTATTAAAAGTTGAAGGGTGAGCAAAGTATTAAAATTCAATGAGGTTGTTTCTCTTAACAACACAGACATATTAGCAAACCAACAAACAGCCTTTGGCTTAGTGATAAAAGCTGCCAGTCCCCAGAGGTCTGTGGCGTGATTTCAGTTGAAGGATGCAAACAGAGAAGAGGAAAAAGAGAAAGGACATGATAGAAACAAGGAGAGAGGGAGTACATGAGAAATATATTGATGACTTCAGGCAGGGAGACCTTTTTCATGATGAAACCACCAACTATTCAGAAACAGTGAAGATCTCTTAATCTCTCTTAATCTACGCTGCGCTGATGTGCTGATTCTTTTTCTTTTTTTGTAAAAGTAGGGTAAGCCTGTCTAATAGCCTTGTTGGAATAAGCAGTAGAAAAAGTTAATTACTGCTTTTACCCATCCAACACCACCACATTGACTGCTATCACACGAATATCCTGTAACTCAAACTGATGTGTTAAAGTTGACACGGTCTTCTACAAGATGAGTAGGATTTATTATCCTAGCAACCATGATTTACCGCCAAGAAACAAACTATATGAATTCAAAACTGTATAGCTAAAAACTAAAACTTTTTTCTTAATTCCAGAAAAAAATGACAGCATACATAGTACAAGGATTTTTTCTTGCCCATAACTGTATGTTATGTGCTTGCTAGTGCCCTATTAGAATTTAAACTTGGAATAGAACAATGCTCTTGAATCCTTGTGGCTTGTAATCTCCATTAGGGGTTATTGAATGCCAGTGCCCTCACTGCAGAGCGTACAAACACACTGCATGTATACGTAGGCTGTCACGTTCATTCATCCTCCCACCCCACACACACACACACACACACACACACCACCCACCACACACACGCTTCCTTCCTCTCTGCTACATTAATCAGCACAACGGTGTAAATATTGTTCCCAGGCACAGCATGGTTTATCTGTCCTCACCCACACAGCAAAAGCCAGTCACTGTGTGTGTTTCAGTGTGCGTGTGTGCTTGTGTATGTCTCTGTGCGCACTCTTGTTTCTGCCAAAGTTTGTGTCTTGCCAAAAATTCAATTAACTCTGGAATCAATGAACATTTGGACTAGGGTAAGGGGGAGGTGTAACAGTGTGTGTCTGCCCTTACCAGCCAAATCAAACCCACCAGCAGTTTGAATAGATGAGCAACATTAGTCTCTCTCTCTCTGTGACATTCTCCATCTCTCTCTCTATCCCTCTCTCTCTCTCTATATTTTTGCCAGATTTTTTTTTGTTTGTGTCTACCATGCTGCCAGAGATTTTGATGCATATTTCTTTGCTTTATGGTTAATTCATTTTCGACTGTTTCTTGCCCTTATCAAGTCTTACAATTACAAAAAGTTAACCTAATGATGGGAGTTTGGAATTAATGATGCATTATACTGTAATTTCAACTGGCTGAAGAGGTGAATCACTGTCTTTTGAGGACTTTCTCATAGAAAAAAACATATAACAACATAATAAAAAAATATGCGGCAGCTGTTTTATATAACAAATACAGAAAAGTTAAAGTTGGTTTGCATTGCTTTGACTTTCAGCAAACCATGGAGAGACAAAGAAAGTGTAAACCTGCCAGCAAGGACACTATCTAAAACTAAAACACACACACACACACACACACACACACACACACACACAAAAAGAATCATGAAGGACCAAAGGTAAAAGCAATCTCTGGATTCAAAGACCACACTTCAATGGCATCTCTCCCTCTCTCTCTCTGTAAATTAGCCCTCCATTGTCCCTTCATAACTTTAGGTCTCACCTTAAATTGGTCTTCCATTGTGCCCTCTAAAGTATAGTACTTGCCCGCCCGCTCCCTGGTCCTTTCCTCGCCCACTCTCTCCCACCAAACTCACACAAAGACTTCAGTGAGCTTAAATTGGGCTGCTCATGAAAGCTTTTCAGTAAATTTCACTGCACTCTTTGAATGGTCATGGCAAGACCACAGTGGAAAGGATGCACCGAAGTGGAAATCAGCTGACTGAGAATTTTTAATTAATGTTCTGTTGCTCTCATCACTAATGCTCTGTTAAAGAAAGATTCCTCCATTCAAGATGCTCTTACACTCTTTTGTATCATCAATTGATTTAATTTGACTGACTTTTGATGTTTTAGATAGATACAGTATACCAATTACAGAGACCTGTTGATGTTGCAATTCCTTGGTTACTGATAAAAGTTGATAAAAGTCATAGATTACTTAATGCCCTATTACTATTACTGTAACTACTACTACTGCCAGTACTATTACTACTGCTACTACAGGTAACACATCAAACTCTTGGCTGAGAAGTTACTGCATAAAGTAACCTGGGCTGCTATAGATCGTCTTTGTCTGCCCTCGCTGTAACAGAACATGACTGACATTACACTGCCAACAGCAAAACATTTTCTGTAATTTGAGTGCAATGTTACCTTTCACTGGCTTCTCATCACTGTTCATCACACTGTAACAGAAGCTCAGGGCATTACAGCACGAAAAGACAAGAACAGTGTCTAAGACCTAAGCAGAGTGGTGTTTTGGTGCAACTAGAGGCAAAAATCACCATTATCCAATGAAAGCAATGTGACAAGCTGTTCCAACCTTTACAGTGAGAAACAGAGTGAAGAAGAAGAAACCTTTGATGTTCCTGAGCAGTTGGTGGTTTTGTCATATTTAAGGCCCTGGTGTGTTCATTTGTCTCTCTCTCCTGTTTTTTTTATTCTCTCTTCTCTTCTTTCGTCTTTCACATCTCCACCCTCAGGCTTCAGTGCATAGCAAAGTTCACAAAGCCTATTCAAACAGGCAGCAGTGAAAACATCACCTTCAAAACAGCCATAGCTAATAACTACTAAGGCTCAGTAAATTGGCTGCTGCAACTCAAGCCAGAAAGAGTAGACTGTTCTTTGACTGACTGACCTTTTTCTATGTATTGCTTGCCAGTCTCTCCTATTGGACTAGGGGTGGGGAAAATATTTTTTCCAGCCACTACTGTGGAAAAACTGATAATATCACTGTCTTTCTGTAACCAGAGATAGCATGTTACAAAAAACAAACATCAAAGGCATAGCACTCTGATAGAATTTCAATGCACAGCCATCAAGCTCCAGTTTTTACTGCGTGTGGAAATAAATTACTGCTGCAATATTGCTCAGCCCCGAAAGAAAATACTTGGAAAATTGAGAATCATTTAAGAGACAGTTTTGTGGTACAACATGGCTATTTATAGTAGCTCTACCTGGCAACATTTAAGATAAAATAGGCAGTAACAGATGCTGTATCACTACCTGGGTTGTAAAGTACCATTTAATAGGTGCATGATGAGAGACTTCAATGATGGTTACCACTGTAGTTCTCTTGAGCTTAACCCTAATATGTGTTGCCTGGGAATGTATTACATGCCAGTGAAAACATGCATCTAAAGGATAGAGCTATGAAGAGAAAGGTATAAATGTAGATGTAAATAGACACAGGTATGAATATCCACTTGCTAGATGGGAGTGTTCTGCAAATCTTTTTTCAAATAATTGTTTCAACTATTGGTCAACAAGCCCTGTCCATGAAATGAAAGACAGGAAAAGAGAATCTCATTCCAAAACAAGTTATTATTTACTCTTAAAAATGATTGCTTGCATAATATAATTATGCTATTTGTGTATTATTATAGTGTTAAAGTTATTAGCTTAAAAAGCATTTACCTACCTAACTATCTATATATCAAAAAATGTAAAAAAAATCAGTTTGCATTCCCTAAATCCACAAGTGCATTATCTCACTAGCTGCTATGTTATTAGTGAAAGGACAAGTGAAACACAAGTAAACAAGTGTGTGCATATACAGTGCACGTCTACACATATCATGTGATCAAGGCAATGCCAAACATTTCCTCAAAATAGTATTTAACTAGGTAGCTGCTCTTTCAGAGGCTGACATTTATGTGCACACACAAACACACAATCACACAGACAAACACACATGCACACATGGAAGCACAGACAGGCATAGCAGTATATGCCAGTGTATAGCTATAGGAGCGAATAAACACAAAGAATAAGACAGCTGAGGAAAAACAGGTGAGAGTGGGAAGGAGGAAGGTGAAGATATAGGTAGGCCCAGGGGAATATGAGACTAAAACTATAGACAACAAAGAAAAATATGTTGAAATATCACAAAAGGAGGAATTGTAAAGGTTAGAAAAGGACAGTACACCAAAGAGACAACCCAGCTGCTGTTTCAGCTACTGCTCATGTCGGAAAAAGAAGATTATTTTTGGGCACAATGATGCATCAGTGTTTCGGTTGCCATACCAAGCAGCAGAGTGCAATGGGAATATATATCACGCTCTGACTGACAATATAAGACTCTTGAAGTGACAATAGCATTGTACTTCAATCTAGCTAGAAAGAAAATTGGTATGCATGCTTGTTCTCTCTCTCTTAGCATTGTAGCATTGTGTAAGCATCTATGTGTGTGTGTGCATGTGCGTGTGTGTGTGTGCATGTGTATCTGGTTGAACCAGTGAGCTATACTAAATAACAGAATTTGTTAGTACCAAAAAACCCAGGCTGGGGCGACATCACTGGCAGAAGAGAAATCCTTGAATAAGGGGGGCTGTATTAAACTAAAAAGATGTTACCCACGTGGTGTAAAGAGGACATTTTCAGCCCCACACCTAAAGGACACACAGACTGAAGGAAATAGTATAACTCTGATAAGATTTGCAACAGCATTTCAGCCATTGCAGGTTTCATCTGGGTTACGGACAGAATGCATCTTTAAGAGTACGGGTTGTTTTCAATTGCAACATCTGTCCTTTATTGAATTAAGCCACTTGTGTAGTAGGAGGGATGAAAAATGGCTGCTGCCAAAAAGACTACAGGTGGGAGTAGTGACATCAAGTGAAAGTAAGGGAAAACAGAGGAACCAACCTCAAGGCTGTCTTCTAAACGACAGACTGGAGTTTCAACAAACACTTGGTTCAGTGATATACATATTGATGTATCATTTACAGTATGCCCAGTATAACATAGATACCCACACCTACACCCACACCCACGTCAGACAAGAGCAGAGTTCTTATTTCCAATACTAATCTGAGCTTGCGGTGTCCCAAGGTGGTACGGATCCGAAAATCAAACCTATACATGAAATTTAATCGATTCCATTTCATTTGGAAAACTGTCTACTTCATCTGCTGAGTCTGCTTATGACTGGAGGAATAGATGCTGGAGAGAGAGAGAGAGGGAGAGACACAATAAGGGAATGCGCACATGCACACACCCATACACACATTCAGTATGCATACACAAATAGTTTGCAGCCATCCAGGCAGAGGCAGAAACATCCCACCACAAAAGCAAACAAAGCAATGCAATAAGAAGGTGTACAGGAAAAATGGAGCGCATACAAATGAAAGTGCTGGATAGGGAGAAATACAACACAAAACACAAAGAATGGGAAATACAAAATGGACAGCAAGAAGAGATATGAGGATGATTGTAGTAGTTCATGTTGACAAAGCTTTGTTTTCCTAAGCCAAGATCTACATCATCCCCTCATAAACACCTCCAGATTAAGGGGGGATTTATTTGAGAAGTATTTCATACTTTTTTTTTCCTGCTCAATCCTTTGCTTTCTTATCTTTGTGTTGATATGTGTTTGTCTTACTCTGGCTGTATGTGTTCTCTCTCTGTCTCTCTCTCTCTCTCAACACCCACTCAGTTCCTCTCTACTCCCCTCTCTCTCCAATGGTCACCCCCTCACCCCCTTCTCCATGCATCCCTCTATCTCTCTTTCTTTCTTCTTTCCTTCAGTGCCATGGAAGAGGACAGCGCAATCAAATGAGTTGATCCAGTTCACGATGACACGGCTCAGCTCTCCTTAAGCCAGGCAGAGAGTCAACAGCTTTGGATTAAAGCTAAAAATCACACCCATGGTTCACATCACGTCCAGGTCAGGGGGACTACTTTCATAGTTCATTTTTGATACCTTATCCTCTGGCTGATACCTTCCCCTCTCTCTGTCAGTCTGTCTCTCAACTATCTCCCTTTTCATTTCTCAATTCTCTTTTCCTCTAATTGCCTTTTTCTTCTTTTTCTTTCCCTGAAGACTATTATACATGGGCAACTTTTTGAAGCAATATCAATGAGCAATTTAATTTCCAACAATTATGACCTGCAGCTTTTTTTTAATTATATATGTGCTCTTCACAGACACTGTGTTGTCGACACTGATTTTGTCCTATTTTGCGAATCCATATTTGTGCTGAGGGCAATATTGCTCACAAACGGTGCAACAAATATATATCTGATCTCATGGATCCTAATCTGTGGTAGCATGTAAGAGCTCTGGTTTACACACACGCAAACATAGTAAGGCAACACTTTTCCTGTGTGTTTCTATGCTGTGTTGTGTATATGTTGTGTGTTCACATAAACATATTTACACATACGTACGTACACACACACACACACACACAAACATGCCCGCAAGATGTTAGGTGAGACTGTCCTAATTCAAGTACTAACGGGTTTACAGATGAAGATCATAGTCAGTGTCTTATCTGGCTCCAAGGCTATTATTTCACATATTGACGTGATGCCAGACGCATCTCTGCCTCTCTCTTTCTCTTACTCTATTTTCCATATGTCCATTTTCTCTTCTGCTCTCTGTCATTCTCTGTGTGTCTATATCATTTGATATTGCTTTTTGATTTCAATTTAAATTACTTCATTGGCAAGTCTGCTAAACAGAAAAATAGTTGCTAACAAACTTTACAAAATGTTAATTTAAAAACCAAACAACAAATTATATATTAAACCACATTGATGTTGGTGATATATTGTATATTTATTTACAATATATTTGATATATTGAATTTCTTTCTTCATAGGAGAAGTCTGTCTCTTTCTCTCCTCCATTCTGCCTTCATTTGCTGTTTTTCTGTATTTTTCTTTCGTTGCTTCCCTCACCTCCATTGGCCCCCTCTCAAGTAACCGCAAGTAAGCACCAACCTTCTTGCTCTCTATCAACCATCCCTCACCCGGCCCTGCCTCTCTGTCTCATTTTCCTCTCCAAATCCATCTCCTCTTTTACATTCAGTCTGTTTCCAATCCACGCAATTGCCTTTCTGTGGTGAGAATGTTTTGACCTTTTGCTCACTAGACTGAGGTTCAAAACCGCTAGTCTAGATGGCTGAAATTTGAACTTTAAACTGTGAAGCGGTGCAATTTGGGCCGGGCTTGGGTCAAATGGGTCATTTTGCAGCTCACTTTGACCAGTTTAATTGGTAATTAAACATTCTGCTGGTGGGTAGATAATGGGGCTTAGCCGCCACACAGACAAAATTTGTACACACAAAATGCGCTCCCGCGAGGCTGGATATACGTGCACAGACACACCCATAACACACCCCCACACACACATAAACACTGTGAAAGTAAATTGGCACAGATTGCTAGTATTTATCATTTATCATTTTCTGGCTGGTTGTATTGATACTGTGTTGTCACGTGCCACGGACATGTGCCTGAATGTTGCACGGCAGGCCAGAGAGGCCCTTCAAGGAAGTCATAAATCTGATCTTGACCAGACCACTACTAGGTGGAGAGAACCCATAGGATGAACCATGTTAAGAATGATGTCAAAGCACAACAGAACCAATCATAAGAGACTTCTTTGTCTCCAAAGAAACTATAAAGATTGTAGTAAGCTGATTTTTGGGGCGAGAGAGCATAGAGAGGTTTTGACTTTCTGTGGAATCTGTGACAAGGTATCTCTCTCCAATATATCTGTATACAATATATTTTTATGTGCTTCAACCTATCAGTGTTTTGTGTGTTATTTCAAGAGTTCTGAGTGCTTACAGGCAATTTTCCACGACAACACACACACATACATTCGCTCTTCTGTTCAGTGCCTGCTCCAGTGAGCATAATACTGCTTTTTGGTCTACATTGTCATTTAGTCTGTGTGCATGCGTAAAGATTGTGTGTGCATTTGTGTACATGTATGCAGTGTGTGTGTGTGTGTGCGGATGAAAGGGAGATGCAAGGTCATACATTATGTTGGTACTCACGCCCTAGAGGACTATTCTATCGATCTTTACCGTACAGCATTCTGACAGCCTATTTCACCTGTACAGGACTGCCCACACAGAGAGAAAGAGAGAGAGAGCGAGCGAGCTAAAGGGCCAGTAAGAAAGAGGAAAGTAAGAAGCAGGTAAGTGATATTCACATGATAATTAACAGAAGCCTCTGGGGGAGAGAGAGAGCGAGAGAGAGAGAACCACCCCTTCCACACCCACTCTCAGCACTGAAACGAGTTCAACATTGTAATTTCACTCATTCTTCCCTTCATTTGCAAAGCTTTTTAATCCTGTGAATTGTTTTTGTTGTTGATTCTTCATGCTTTTTTCTGTGCAAGACAAATCACTGGCACCAGACGATGCAGAAAGCTAATCAAAGCTAATCTATAATTGCACATAGTAGTGACAGAGATAATGGGTGGGATGGCCTTGTCTGTTTAGTGAAGACTAGTCCTTCGAGGCGCCTTAAAAAACAAAACAAGCAAAACAACACAATCTATAGGCGACCATACCAATATTTCTGCCACAATACAGCGCCTGAACATGGTAGCCAATGCAGAAGTCCTCCTATCCTGTACGTACCCTGAAACTGGATTATACCTGTACATCCTTTACTCTCAAATGTGTCCAAGATGAAGTGGGCATAGGGGTTACTAGGTTATACAGGGCAGGTTAAACACATTTCTTTTCTTTGATCACTATATCTCATAAGTCAAAGTGATTATTTTCATGTAGAATCATTTTCAAGGTACCACAAGCAATAGATCTAATTATGGTCATTAACCGTGTGTGATAACTCAATTGTCTTGATCAGGATTCTGGCTAGTGAAGTGGCACAGGAGGCTACCAATTACAGCACACAGTTGGACAGCAATAATGGCACCTGTGTTCTCAACAGGGCAGAGAGAAATCTGAGAGGGTCTACGTGCATGTGTGTGTGTGTGTGTGTTAGTGTATTTGTACATTATCTGTGTGACCGCCTCCATCTCTCCCCCATCAGTCATTCAATCAGAGCAATATAATTGAAATGAACTTTCTTAATCTCACGAGGAAAAATATAAAACAGCACTGAGAGATACAGTACATACCCTGCAAATATTATTACTTTAGTAATGTAAGTAAGACAGGGAGTCAGATGTAGCCTAATCCACATCACATGAAAGATGATATTGATGAAGGCATGCTTATTGACCAGCATGATTTACTTCCTGTATCAGATCCAATAGCATGCTGCCATTAGGGAACATATTAGCATGAGAGCAATAGGATACAGAGAGCAAAGACTTCTGCTGACTTAGATCAAATGGCTTCACATGGGAGAGAGAGAGGGAAGGAGGACCAGGGGAGGAGGTAGGGAGGGAGGGAGAGGCAAGTGGACTGGAAAGTAAGGTTAAAGGGAGAGAGATAGATATGGGAGAAGGTATGGGGGGAAGGAAGGAGGAAGAAGTGAGGGGAATGTAGGAGGGAGTGGGGAAAAGGAGAGAAAGATAGAGAGAGGTGAAGGAAGATAGAGATAGAGATACAGAGGGAGAGAGACCATGTTAACACACACAAACACACAGTCAGAAAGTGTGTAGTTGACATCAGTAGCAGAGTTATATAGTCTGCCCTTTGTATTCCACAGTCTGTCATGCTTCAACATTTTCTCCTCACTAACACCTCCCACACATACTCAGACACTCACAGACAGACATATGGTCGAACATGCAAACTTATGTATACACACACAGGGTCACACATATGGCTAGGTATGCACACACACATGCAAGCAGGCATATAGTCTTACAAGCACATGCATAAGCGCGTATATTGCAGTCACACATTATCAAAGCAAACACACCCTGACACCCATTAACATGTGCGTGTGCACGTACACACAGACAAAAAGGCAGTTTTCTCTCTCCGGGTATCTGTTTGTGCTGTGTCTGAGCACTACTTGAACTGCTACAATTTAAGCTAATATTTTTCTTTTGATAAGCCATTGTTCACTTGAGGGAAATTGCAAATGGGGTTTCCTCACAAAAAGCACCAATATTTCCAGTGATGTCTTTGTGCCAACATATACAATACAACAAACAATTCCATCTGCAAGGCAAAGCTATATAACCATGTGGACAATTTGAGTATGTGACGTATTGTAGTTGCTAAGGGGAGCGCTTTTAAATCACAGAGGATGGTTTTGGTTCGCTCCTTTCCTAGAAGTAAAGATCAATGCTAATTATTGCTGACATTACAATAATAATAATAATAACAATATTACTACATTTTATTTGTATATTCTATGTATGTTACACACACCGATCAGCCACAACATTAAAACCACTGACAGGTGAAGTGAATAACATCGATTATCTCGTTACAATGGCACCTGTCAAGGGGTGGGATATATTGGGAAGCAAGTGAACAGTCAGTTCTTGAAGTTGATGTGTTGGAAGCAGGAAGAATGGGCAAGCGTAAGGATCTGAGCGACTTTGACAAGGGTCAAATTGTGATGGCTAAACGACTGGGTCAGAGCATCTCCAAAACGGCAGGTCTTGTGGGGTATTCCCGGTATGCAGTGGTTAGTACCTACCAAAAGTGGTCCAAGGAAGGACAACCGGTGAACCGGCGACAGGGTCATGGGCGCCCAAGGCTCAATGATGCGCGCGGAGAGCGAAGGCTAGCCCGTCTGGTCCGATCCCACAGAAGAGCTACTGTAGCACAAATTGCTGAAAAAGTTCATGTTGGCTATGACAGAAAGGTGTCAGAACACACAGTGCATCGCAGCTTGCTGCGTATGGG
>OOFE01011039.1:0-13513 GCA_900323365.1 Monocentris japonica
GGAGTTTTAATGCGGAGGTTTTGAATCAACGGATGTGCGCTGACCTTCGCTTTGCTGAGGAGAAGCTTTGGATAGGAGTGTTCAAATATCAGAGGTCAAAGACAAAGCGGACTAAAAAGAAAAACATGGACAAAATAAAATAGCTATCATCTTTGACTGGGTTATGCTGATAAATTAAGCCCTTTGGAGCAACTTCACTAATATATTTGTATATTTCTCTCTGATAGAGTATTTTAGGCCGTTACAAGGACAGCGGGAGGAGGAATCCGTTTGATTTCGGGAGGCTAATTGGGATTTTCCATGGTTAAAAAGGCAGAAAAAGCAGGATCAGAGCAACAGCGATGTAAGGTCTGATTGGGAGAAGTTGCCGTGCTTTTTTACTGTACGAAACAATACGAGTGAAAGAAGAAAGTGATAGTGGTGTAGGTGACGCGGCTTTACAAGGATTTAAGAACCAATTATACGGTAACGGGGGACAAGCGACAAGTATCTGATGGGTCCTTTGCTCTATATTGCTTTTCAAAGTCCCGACATTTCTTCTTCTTCTCTGTGTTTCCGTGTGGATACACGAGGAGCATCTCGCCTCTTATCACAGCCGGAGCACAGTCGATCCTGTCAATAAAGCGAGGGAGGGAGAAACCTCTGGCTAAATAACCGTTGTCCTAAGCTATTTTATTACTTTGGAGCTGCTCCAAGAGAGACCGAGCGCCAGACACAGAGCCTGCTGATTGGTAACGTGGTAACGTTTCTTTCTTTCGTTTCTTTTCTGCACAGTAGAAAAAGGCTGTTTGAGGCTCCCTGCAGGAGGAAGAGTTAGGATATTTTGAGGATGTAGAGTGCCTTGCGAATGAGACTTCTGAACTTGGCGCTCTAGCTCTGGGCCCGTGTTGCAGTTTGCTCAGTTTGATCCTGGGATTATCTCCAGAAAAAAAAAAACACAAGCAGGCCCAGTGGATAGTGTTCAGTGGACCATCATAGGCTAATCAAAGACGTGCAAGCACTGAAAAAAATAAAGATGCATATTAATCTCATATTAGACACACTTATTGTTCATCTTAGAGAATTTGCAGCCTTGCACTAATTACTCCCAGACGCATTTGCTTTTTTTCCATCTGAGTGGGCCTCTAGAATTACCTTAAGAGTTTCAAGTCCCTCCTCCAGCCTGGCAATTCACTTGTTTCCTCTTATTTTTTGCAACCTCAGCAGAGGACTGGAACGCTCCCCAGTTGTGAAGGCAGGCTGTGGGTTGCTACAAAAGCTCTTCCCCGTGCAGAGCAAAGCTTTCCTCTGACTGCTTTGATCAGAAATCTGTTAGGATTTCTCTACTTAGGCAGCGTCTGCTTGAGTGAAGTGTCTCTCCTGTGCTACAGTATGTGTGTACCTGATTCCAGGGAGAAAAGGCAGAGAAACATCTCATAGGGATACCAGGAGGAAAGGAAGGGATGTGTGTGTCTGTATGTGTGGTTGAATAGACATCAAACTCACCAGAAATGTAATGGAGTCACAATGACCTTATGAGACAATGAGCGTTAAAGTAAAAATCCACAACATTTTCATATAAATAAATGACCGTTTTGCTACTTTTATTGGTGAGTGATATAACACAATAGTGATTCAATCTCTAACCAGTTCATGAAAGCTTTTACATTTGCTGTTCTAAACACCCGGTGTCGGGTAGGACTTTCCCAAGAAACATGCTCTGGTGCACAGGAAGTGATGCCTTTTACGTTTCCAGTTTTTGTTTGGAATAAAGAGAAGAACTGGGTAGTTAGCATGAGCAGCAATAGCCACCATGGCTGAATACACAAAGAAAAGAGCGCCACCTACAGAAACTCAACCTTCGTCAACAGGAAATCCATGGAAAAAGACGTCATGATACTGGAGACACTGTTTGAATGACAGGTGATCTCTGGGAAGTGCAGTGCAGAAACACCACAGCAATGCAGCTGAGCACCAAAGATGGACACAAAAAAAATAATAATTCCAAATCACTGTTTTAAAGCTCAAATGAGGGTAAAATCTTTGCATTTTTTTGTTTCCCAGGCACACAATAATGTAAATAACTCATGATCAGTGTGCACAACCAGAAAATTGACTTTCTGCTCTATGCACAGGCCTAATAATGGTTAATTTCTACATAGTGTTGGCTAACTTACAATAATAATAATCAATGTCAAATGGGAAACCAATATACTGTGTTGCCATCTGCAGTTTGGCTTATAGTGAGCCGGTGATAAATTGTGAACTTTCAAAATAAAATTAAAAAAACACTTGCCAGGGTACATTGAGTCATAACATAAGGAGGACAGGATCAGGCAGGAGATGGCAGTTGAAAGCTTAACCATATTAATGATGATTAATGATGACTCCCATGTATCATCAGCCTAGTGTTAAGGTGAGGCTGTGGCACCAACCTCAAACTCCAATGCTATGGCAGGAAGGCATATGCAGCACTGTGGACTAAGGTGTGGTAGTTATCCCTGTCATATAACCCTGACAGTTATTCGATGTATGCAAGGGTGACTCCTCAACAACAATTTTCTGATTTATTTTGTTTGCTAAAGCCACAGATCCTCCAGTAACACATGGCAACATTTCAATTGAAATGATTAACAGCATCCAGGGAGTGTGTGTTTCTCAATACGTGCCATCATGTCCTGCTCTGTGTTTGCATGGCAAATTCCTCTATGACCATCCCATAAAATATGGGCACTACCAGTCACCCATGTGTTCCAAAGAAACCAAGTATGGCTGTTACATTTATGTGATCCAGATAACGCCTGGGCAATAAAAATGCCTGCAAAGTGAGCATTTGTGTGTGTAAACATGCCTGCGTGTTATCCCAAGGAAGTCATTGGAGTGAAGCAGTGAGATAAGAGTCTGTACAGTCCGGTACAAGGTTTGATTGAGTGATAAAACACACATGCCACCAGTAGCCTCAATAGTCCATCATGCAGTGCAGCCACAGCGTGCATCTTTGCGGATCGTCGATTTGATTTTTTTGCAATTTGAACCACCGGGCACGGAACACCACGGCGTTGTTGTTCTTCTTCTGCTATCGCTCTCTCCGCCTACACATATTTGCCTAAAGTCAACCTGGGAGACGTAGGAAATCGCTAACCGAAGAAGTAGACGAGGCAGTTTGAGGGAAAGTGGGTAAATTCCAATACAAAATAACAGCAGGATTGCACTGAACATCATGAAGTGATGATATCCGACACTGTAAGAGGATCCGATCCGATCCCCCGAGCATTGCTACCCGGTTTTCTCAGCTTCACCGCATCTCTTCCGGTTTGATGAAATGACTTACCCCTCTTCCTGCTCCTCGCCACCCTTCTTCCCATCTTTACCATCCCTTTACCGTCCCTTTCATCGCCTTCCTGCTGCTCACCTCATCTGCAAACTAAACAAGTCCCTTTTGACATTTATCGGTCCCTCAACAGTTCCCAGTTCTGCCGTCTGGTAATATTTGCAGTCTGAAGGCTGAGGCGTCTGGGTCCTGGGAGGAGAGGGAGCAGCTGTCCCCTCTGCGGTGGCCCCTCCGTCCCTCCTGTCTGAGACCAGGGGACCCCAGGGCTTCGATGTATCCTTTGTAAAGTCTATCCACATTCTGCGAGCATGCATTGAAATGTCATATAGAATCAGGCCATTCATTGAGATATTTGCACCATTTGCCATGAGATCTTATGGTAAATTGGGTTTTTTTGCAGAGCCAAGAGCATGGCAATTCATTCCACCCCCATAAAGAGAGGGGAGGCCATGAAGTCAGAGAGACTTGCTTGTCAAGGCAGGAAATGAGCCCACTGCAGAGAGAAAAGGACGACCACTCCTCAACGCTGTGGTGCATAACAGCAATCACACTTGGATGTGCATGTATGTGGTGTGTGTGTGTGTTTATACAGTATGTGTGCATTCGGGGGGAGGAATGGTCCGGGGTCTCACTCTCAATCTAAATGCCCATGAATCATGTCACGAACGCTACCTTGCTTTAAAGCATTTTCCTGCCCAGTCATTGCGTTTTCTCTCTAAGAGACCCTACATGGCGCAGGAGATCGATAACGTGACGCTGAGACTCTCAGAGGTAAAACGCTCCTCTTTGTTATATAGAGTGGCTTTCAGTATTTTTGTTGTTTCCTAATTGCGTATGCTTTGTCCGCAATTTCATCTTTTTTTTTCTTTTGCTCTCTCCCAGGGAAGTGATCAGGTTTACAACAAAGAAAGGGAAAAAAGCAAGAAAAGCCATCCCCAGAGAGAATAGTGAAATCTTGAAAAAGAGACTCACATGTATTCAAAGCACCTGAAAGCGTACATTTTTATTTCAAAAACGCAATTTGATCTGCAAAATTATCAAACCCAGTTGATGATGATGTCAGATGGAATGGGAAATGAAAAATGCCATTTCTGCCTGGTTCCCCTAATGCCTCACCTAATAATAATAAACTTCAAAATACTTCATTAAAAGCATGCTATTACAGTCATCTTACACAAGGGGTCTTTGTTTTGTTCCTACTTAGCACGCAACTGAATAAGGAACCAACGCTTTAAATTATATCACCCGGTTCCTTGTTTTGACTCCTCAAAAGAGAAGAGCTACCATTACTGTACACACAATCTATTAAATACTAGATGTTTCAGCACAGTCATAGAGGCTGGAACTGGAACCATGTTTCAAGGTTATACAAATAAACTTGACTTGGACTGTTCATTTTGAGGAACTACTGGCTATCAGATGCCACCATCCTTACACCCATAAAACCTTCAAATTATGTTCTCACTCCTAACGAATCAGGCGAACCAAACTAAACAAGTAAAAAATACAGAGTTCAACCAAACATGCTTTGTGTGAACACACCCGTAGAGTCTCCAATCAACCTGACTTACATATAACTTTGGACTGTGGGAGGAAGCCCAGACGAACATGCAAGGAGAACCACTGAGACACCCTGCCACCCAACTACATATTCTTCCCTTATTCCAGCCTTAATATGTAGAATCTCAAACTAGTGAACATCCCCTCAGAGATTGGTGGTTTTCTCATTTCCATTAAACAGCAGCTGCCTCGGAGATGTTCATTTTGTTTGGCTCTCCTCTGTTTGTCCCCAGCAGTGCAGCCATCGGTAAGCTGAGCCACCCTGACAAGACCAGCCTGCAGCCGCCAGGCCCGGGGGCTAAGCCCAGGGCCAGCCCGTCAGTCTTGACACAGACCTTGCAAAGAAATAAGAGTGATGGCGGCTGGACAGCTAAAGTGGATGAGAGATGACCAACCATCAGTTGGCGACAGCCTCAGTGTTTAAGCCTGCATCGTTCTCACAGAGGTTTATGCAGGTCACCATTGGTTACAGAGGCAGGGTCAGATCTCTGCCATCATAAATGCGGCCACTGGGTCCTTTGATTTATACAGTACATTATTTTTCCTCAACAGGACCTTGGAAAACATACTTGCTTTGAAGGACTGAAATGTCCTTGTGTTGCTGTGTGGTGAGGATTCTTTCCATCCAGCCTTGTGAAGTCTAATACAGTTGTGATGGATCAAAGGGAATCCTGACCACTATTTTGTGTGCAGGAAGGGTAGCGGGGGCGCTGTCATATGATGTCACTGAGCCTCCGAAAAAGATGTGACATGCTCAGCTCCGTAGATGAAAACACATCTGAAAGGGGCAGAGCAGAGGAGGAGGCATAGGCTTGTACCGCTTGCAAATAATCTGCAGGGAAAGAATATCTCTGCTCGGTCTGCATTGTCTGGGGACAGCGGAGACTCAGACAGGCCAGAGTCTAAATAAACACCCACTTCACATCGCCTAAAGATACCAGACGTGATGGGCTGTGGTCGAGGCAAATGAGATGATGGGATAGTCGTGCCAATTAGCCTATCAGATAAAGATCCACCAAAGCAAATTGCAAAGCAGCAGGGCAAATTAGGTGAAAATCAATCAGCATATGAGAATCAAAGAATCAAATGCATTGTTATAATGACTGTAATGAAAATGATTATTATGACCATACTGTTTCGAGGCATTTCTTTGTAAAAATCACAAGATCAACCCTGTCAATTTTATCAAATGGACAAACAGAATTGAATCAACACTTCCTCACCATTCAGCAAGCGCAGCCATTAGCTCTGTAATCTTGCATCAGTCAGATTACTCATGATCACGCAACAACATTTAAGTGTGAAACATATCCACTCATATATTCAGCAGGAAATGTTTATGAAGCGCTAGTTACCATTTCATCAGCACAGCTAATGCTGTTGCACATCATTTAGGATAATTCGGGATCCCATTAAGTCTACAGTACATGTAGCAGTTGATTGACTAGAGAGAGTAACATCAAAGCTAGCTATGAAAGCTCATTTTGATCCATGACTGTCAATTGCTAAAGCTAGTTATCCATGTCCATATAATTATACTAGATCTGGCAATAAGTGAAGACTAGCTTATCACTAGTTACATGCTTGCCAGCTGTGAGCTTCTTGGAAAATAATGTAATGCCATCACAACAACTTAACAACTAAAATTACTGTTAACATACACTTAGCCTGCTACACTAAAGTTACATCCTCAACAAAGGGTTAAGCCCACTTACAATGAAGGATACCAACAAACAATCTGAAAAACCAAAATCAAACTATCTAATACTGCAAAATGACACGACTTACCCAATCAGGAAACTTGAAATGAATCTTCTACTAGCTAGCCAAATGCCTCCACAAGACATTTGAATTGGACACATCAGCACATCTGGCAAGCAATAAAATGTCAGAAAATTAGCTTCTTCACAACAAAAGAAATGTGAAAAGCATTCAAATTACTCTTTGTAGGAGCATCGTGTATTCTGCATGCAACCTCTATCATTAATTCTCACCAATTGCATCTCTATATTGTACACTATATTCTAGTCTCGCTCTTGAAGTGGGTGAAATGTGCTAAAATGTTAATGCTTTAACTAAAAATAATGGTGATAATAGTAATGAATGACCCGGTGGTAAAAGCCATTAATCAATTCTTATGTGCAAGCCTACAAGACACCCATGAGTAAGTTCCACTGCCTGTGAAGATTTTCTATAGAGGGCCACCACAGTGATGCTTTTTTAAAGCCCCCAGCTCAGAGGTGCAGTGTTGCCAATTGCTTAACCTTCTATTGCCCAGCCACTATGCTCTTGTGGGCATTGCAGGCATTAGTGGTTTGCATGCATGACGGCATCGATGATGGGTTGGGGTGGTCACATGGCAGTGGGAGGCAACAGAGAAAAGGAGGGAGGCTGATGAGAGAGAGGGAGAGAGAACGAGAGATATGGTGCCTTTGGCGGTGTGACAGCGGGGAGCTTTTTGGTGTCAGTCATTTGACCCCCTGTATTGTTATCCCCACAGTGAGAGGCATGGCAGGAATGCTTGGGCAGGGGGATTCTATACTTAGAGGATTGACTGCATGCAGCACCTGTCCCCGGGCTGTCAACATACAGTACACACCTCCAAGTGGCCTGCTAGGACTCCACACACATATATCCTTAGTGGAGGTGCTGAGGCTGTTTTTCCTCCGGTCCACGATCTTGCTCAGAGGTGGCACTCTAACGAGGAATGACCCAGTCGCACACTTGCATAAGTACACAACTGCAAAAATCATACTGATATGCATGCAACACAGCTCTTTTTATATAATGCAATAAAATACAGATAATTTGTTTTGCTGAAAAGGTATAAAACCAAGTTCAGCTCGGTCAGTATATCATTCCAGTAACAGCAAAGATCATCAGAGGCAAGAAAGGTCTTGGTAGAGGGTATCCACTGGGCAGCACTTGTTCACACAGCAGGGGGTCCCCCAGATTATGTCACAAATGTGAACCTTGAAAAAGGAGAGGGTTGTGCACTGCTTCCAGTGCTCCCTCTATATTTTACTACATTTTAACCCCAGAAGTAGAGACCTGATGAAGACCTAGGGTCGAAGCAGTGTGCTGCATTCTCCTTTTCCACGATTCCTAAGCCACCACATTCCAGCTCCTGCTAAAACTAAGCACTGGGATGTGCCCAGCTTAATGTAAAAATATGTCACATTATGAGCATACAATCTGTAACTGTAAATGAGTAGCTGCCGCATGCACATGGAGTATGCTGATGTATACATGCTGTTGATGATGTACACCTATGGTTGTACACCTAAGGTCCTTGACCTTGTAAAGTTCACCCCTCTTCTATCTAACAGGGTTTGCTGAATATAGTTTGTAATGCATGTCATAGGTAATCTGTGGGAATTAGTAGCGATGTGCCTGTGAACTCAGCACTGCAGTTGGCTTCTCAACACCTGGGGCTGAACTCGGGTATGTACGCTTCTGGTACCGTGGAGCAACCCTGTTATCGCTACCTCCCTCCATGGATCACAGTGCCTACATACCCATCAGCCTTGGCTGTGGCCTCTGTGGGAGGCGTGCTCATGGCTGGCATAGCTCCATGTGGTGAGACACAAGGATAGGTTCCATGTACAGGTCCAATAGTTCATCGTTGCCCCGTCTATTTTAGATACAGTCAGTGAGAGGATGCAGTCGAGATGCTTCTAGTCAGATTATGGAATGGGATACGTTTGCTACTTTGTACATAAGAAGCTAATGTTTCTTCGTTTGGAGGTTTTGTAATTTGAAAATGGTGAACACATGGAAAATGTTTTCCAGACGTTTGACCAAATGTTGCCTAGGGCTATAGCACGTGCAGCAGAGCTGTGGCTGCAAAAGCAATATTCTCTGTTTCAAAGCAGACATGCCTTCTCACAGCTCTGAAAGAACAGATCTAATGATTGAGTAGCCCTTTCTATGATTAGACTCTTTGAAGATCACATTGGTTACGTCCTACTCTTGTTAACCAGGGTTGTTTCTATTGGTATTCTATCAGTTTGTATCTCAAACCCAATTAACAGATACAAAGTATACATCATGCAAAGTTATTTGATTTGTATTGAAGTAATTATCTGCAACCTTTTCATATAAATTAATGTTGTTTCGCCTGGGGAAAATATTCTGGTGCACAGGAAGTGATGCGTTTTACATTTACTGCAACATAGATTTGTTCGAAATAAACAGAAGAACTGGGTAGTTAGCATGAGCAGCCATAGCCACCATGGCTGAAAAGACAAAGAAAAGAGCACCACCTACAGAAACCTTGTCAACAGAAATCCAAGGAAATAGACGTCACACTGTTTGACAAGTGATCTCTGGGAAGTGCAGTGGAGAAACTTCACACAAAGCGCTTATGAGACAAAATAAATCAAATAAAAAAAAGAGGATCTTGAGGATTACCACTTTAACAAAGAGGCTAAAAGTCCCCAGACACATTATCACCAAACATTTCATAACATCTCATTGAGGGTCTAATGTACCCTCCAGGCCAGGCTTTTAACATCCATTTGTTACATGAACCAATATTAAAAAGCTAAACTGTACGCTGTTCGACCGGATCAATCTAGTGAATATGACAGGCCCTGTGTTATTTTTCCACCTCCCATTAATTCCTCCTATAAGTAATCAGGTCCTTGACAAGGACATGGGCTTTGCTAGATGGAGGGTCTCCACATCCCCCTCCTTCTCCAGTGCGAGGCAGGGCTTTGCCTACGTGACAATACCTGCCTCTTCAGCGGTGCTCAGCACATCAAGAGCTCTATCCTTTAAAATCCCCTGAATGCTGCCCTCTGCCTCAGTTTGCAGCTAATGTGCCATGAAGCCTGAACCTTACTGTGTTTATTATACCGCAGACTTGAGTGCCATCCTTTCTTACCTATCCATCATAAGCTGCTGAATTGTGGCCAGCTTTTGTCCTCTGTCCTTTTGTTTTTCTTATTCCTACCTTTTAGCTTAGTTTTTGTTTTTCTCAACTTACCTAGTTCTTCTCTTTCCATTGTTAAGTGCCTTGGGTACCATGAAAGGTGCTCTTATATTAAAGTTATTATTATTATTTATTTTTCCTTTAATTCCTAAACAACCTTGTTGGAAACATGTTGAAATAATCACAAAGTAGATTGTGACTCAGAAATCTCTCTCTCACGCACACACATACTCCAGTCAATTCCTCAAGGGCAAGGTCATCATTTCCAGAACTCTCCTGTAGTGAACTCATACGAATGGGAAGTCTTGGTGGGGGTTGGTAACAGGGTAGATATTTGCAATTCTTGAGTAACAGAGTTAGAGGAAGGGATGTCTCCAAGGTGTCAGGGGGCCAATAGAGAGGGCTTCACCTCGAGGAGACACCATTCCACTGGCAGCTCCAGACATCCGCTAATTTATGTCACACTGCTCAGCGACAGCCTGCATGAAGACATTAGTATCTTTCATTCCTGACACTTTCTCCTCCCACCTCATTGTGACATCCTCTTCTGTCATTCACTCATTACCTTTAACTCTTTTTTCTTTTCTCTTGGTCTTTTTCTTTCCTCAGTTTCTCCTCTCCCTCTGCACCCCGCTGATATTCCCACTCTCTATAATAACAAGGGGCAGCCATCTGATCAGCTGCAAAGAGGCTCTCCACGAATAACTATAATCCTCAGGACAGGAAGATCAACCCCAGGCTGTTTAATTGTTAGCTTCAGCATGCACTTTGCTTTCCCCCAATCTTTGTTACAATCGCAGAAGAAGTAAAAAACAGACATAATTTTAGATTAAAATAGCCATTGACAATGTTGAGAAATGGTCACTTTTGGCAATTTCACAAAATAGTGATAATATTTCAAACTGCACATGAATCATTCAGATTTGTGAAGAAGCACCAGAATTGGCATACGGTTTCAGAATTCATAAAAACAGTAACGATAGCCTGTGGCGGCCATTTTTCTTTCTGTCATTGCCAGGAAATGGGTTGACATATTTTCTTTCAGTCCTATCATGGTCAGTTCAGCAGATATGGAGGAAAACTCATTTGTTGGCAATGGCAGAAAGAAAAATGGCCACCACAGCTGATACCATTTGTGTGATGGCTTCAATTCTGAAAATATTCAGGACACCAAACTGGACACATATGCTTTTATGCTGTTTATCCTGGACTAGAAGTAAGAAATGCCCTCCGTCTGAATATTGCAAGTTCTGATTTCTCTGTTTTATGAAGAAGCAGGGGGATAAGTATGGACGAGGTGTCCTTTGCAATGTCCATGCAGCTTTTTGCTGTATATCCATTACTATTATCCCACAAGACCTCCTGTCCAAGAGCCACCTGTCCTGCTTCAGTCCAAACAATCCACTGGGCTGATGCCTACCACACCATAGTCATCAATAAGGGATAGAAAATCAGCATCCTGTCTAGTTCCCTAGTAGGCAAAGACTCCATGAGCATTTTATACTACAAACAGTCATCCACTGATTGTCCACCCTTGGGGGTACAGTAAGTCACCCATTCTCCTACCTGGTAGCATAATATGTACATGAGAAGTGCACCATTAAGCAGGATTGAGGATGGAGAGTCAGGAGTGGCTCTGCTGCCTCAGCAGACACAGCTACAATGAGTTGGTGATTACTCAGGTATATATGCCAAGGGCACAGACTCTGGCTGGTGACACTGCTGGAAATGAGAAGATCAGCTGGGCAGGGTCCCGCCCCAGCTCCCTTCTTGTTCTAACCCATTTCCCCTCTTCCCAGTAGGTCCCAGCCTTGGTGTCTGCTGATGCGACCCCTGAGAGAACTCCTCAGTTATGGGTTACTCCTCAGTATGGGTTATGTCAATCCCAAATATCCACCCCATGGAAGATTTTCCACTTGAGCAGTCTCATGACAGTTGATTCTCAGCCTTTGATCAAGTGACGCGTATTGATGGCCACCAAGTGCGCCCTGATGCAGCAATCACACAGTTCCTCTCCTGTCGTGACACTCACCCAGTTGTTGGCTACTAAAAGCCATCGGCAAATGATCTTCCAGGTGGCTCATCACTACCCAATGGCCAGGCACCTCGGGTATAATAGGACACTGGCATGGATAATGGCCCGCTTCTATTGACTGGCATTTGGGAGGTGCACCTGCCCCAAATGTTAGTCAACCATCCAAGTGCCAGTGTGCCCCCTTCCGTTGATTGAGGTCCCTTTTGAGGCCATTAGACCGTACACCATGTCTTGCACCAGCAATCACATTATGGCCAAAATCGCTTAGATCACACAACTTGCCCATTCTAATGTTTGGTTGAACAAAAAACTAAACCACTTCACCATGTCTGCAAGCTTTATATATTGAGTTGCAGCCACATGATTGGTTGTTTGGAGGAGCAGGCTATTTGCGCTAACGAGCAGGAGTGCCTAATAAAGTGGCCGGTGAGTGTATGTAGAACAGAAAGACACGCCAGTTCTACAGACCCCTTTCCATGTAACAGAAGGCGTGGTGTGTGCAGACTTGTGTCAAAAAGCTAGTTTGTGATTTAAAAAAAATATATATATATTTGGCAACTACATGATAGTGAAAGTATAAATGCAAGGTAATTTACAAACTTCTACAAGTTAATAATGATTTAATATTTTGCCATGAAACTTCACCCAATCCCCAACAGTAAACAGCTAGGCTGAGGGATTTCTAAGGTCAACATTCACGTCAGCAGAACTTCCTCCTCCACCCAGCAGGTGTGGCAAATTAACAGTAATTAGTGTGATTACATACCATTGAACATTTGTGCATTACCCATTGAACTAAATTGCACTTTTGGCTTCAGTCAGGTATTAGAAAAAGTACTTTTTGTCCCTCCTCAGCTTCTATTTGAGATGAAGGAGCAATCCTGTGTTGATGCAACCGTAAAAGGGTCACAGAATCAAGTAAAATGGCAGCAAAAATCCTGGAAAGAGCACTAGAGTCAGGTTTGAAAGAGCTCTACCAAAGGGTAATGTCTGTCCTGTTTGTTTTAGTTGACATGATATGAATTTAATTTTGTCACTTTCTCATGACTCATTCTGGGTGCAGCAGTTCTGCTCCTGCCTTTGCTTTTTATGGAAGAGTCCTTCTTCTACAGTGTGGTAAATATGTGTTGTCTAACAGGGTTAACTGCAGTATGTTACTGATCTTGCTGTACAAGTTGTTTTAGGTCACAGGATGTTTTATGTTGCTTTACTTGGTGATATGTAACACCACTGCTGTTGTTGCTCAGGAACCAAATGTGCCAACAATGATGTTGCAGGATCAAAGGAGAGGAACTTGTTGCTGGCTTAGAGGATAAGTCTGCCTGGAGTTTTTTTGAGAGGATAGCATGGACATATCATATGCCATACCTTGTCTAATGTTGTCTTAATGTCGCAATGTCCAAGCACCAGCAAAAAGGAAATGTTCTTGACCTAAGAGCAAAACTGTTGGCACAGGAGAATTTGCTCCAGGCTCAAGAGTGACAACAATGCCTTAACAAAAGAAGAATGCAGCTGAGACAATTTGCAAAGGGAGATGAAGCTCTTGCATTACCTCCTTCATCCAGCTCATTACTCGGTAAGTGGCAAGGCCCTTTGTGGTCACATGGCGGGTTGGGAATGCCGATAATGACACTGACAGGGGAGCAGCAACACAGGTCTCCCCCCCCCCCCC